>JAODTR010016721.1:0-12756 GCA_025399935.1 Amblyopsis rosae
CAACACAGCTCTCAGGATCATAGGGACACACAAACCTCTCCACCACGATAAGGTGATGGTTCCCGGAGAGGTGAAGTATCCAGATAGTATCCAGATAACCTTTATTTGTTTATGGCGCTTGGCAGTATCCATAAAGTGTTGCATTATATACCGCCCTCTGCTGGTCTGTCCAGACTATTGTACTATTCCGGTATTAACCGCAGCATGTATGAACAGACGCAAGAGGTAAATGTCCCTTTGTGTGAATAGAGAAAATCACAAGCTGTACCTGCACGCCCATGCAGGTAATTTAGCAGCAACAATGTGTGAAAAGGGCTTTACTAGGTCGCTAGTTGGGAAATTGGGGGAGCAGATGAACAGGTTTATCAACTCCTGTTCCTGTTTACACATCACCCCATGCAGGAACAGTCCCTGGCAAATGCAGGGTTATACAGCATGTGTGAAAATGGCTAAAGTTAATGTAATTATACTTTCTTCACTTTTCTATGAACTGGTTAATTAATGTCTGCATACGTACATGTGTGTTTCAGACTAGTTTTGCAGTGGCAGACAGCCCTGTATGGATGGATTCCAGCAGCAGAGAACAGTGTCAGTATTTGGAGTCAGCAGTAGGGGGCGCTCAGCAGCTGGCTGACATCACAGGCTCTAGAGCCTACGAGGTGAGACAAACTCCTAGTTCTGCATGCCATTGAAGTGGGTTGTTAATACTTCCATGGTTCCATTGTATTGGCTCAGAAAAATATTGAAACTGAAGGTTTAGTTTATTTTGGTATCTAACAAAATGTCTAGGTTGCTACACTTTACAAAGTAACAAATCTGTGCAGACCACAGCCATGTTAAGTGATTTTCATTGAACTGAACAGACAGAAAATGTATCAGTATCCCTTGTCTGTCTCTCTCTCTCTCTCTCTCTCTCTTCCACTTCTTTCCCTGTCAGCGTTTTACTGGGAACCAGATAACTAAGATCCGTCAGACCAGTCCAGACCAGTATAAGAACACAGAGGTGAGATGACAACTTTAGTTGGACCTTTAACCTTAAAGCTGCATAGGATAACTGCACATGTAGGGGAACCAATAGTCAGTGCACATAGTACATCTCAGACACTTAGACAGATATAGTCTGTGCCAGTAGAGTACTTGCCATCACTAGACCAAATCCAAGAGGAAGCCATAAAAGTTTTTACTGGAGATTGGGAAGATCAGTTGACATACTACTAGGTTAATATTTGACCCAAAACGAAACTATGCTGATTGATTAAACATTGACCCTTTCTCACTACTGAATACTTAAAGGTATATTGTATTATATTGCAAGCAAACTTTTTTGACTTTTTGTCCAATACACCAAATATCTCCTCACATTTCACTAGCTTACAGTTCTGTGTTGAAAAAAAAAATCAGATACTTCTACACAGCCCTGGCTGCGTACACAAACAAAGTGGCGAACACCGCTCACAACAACGTTGTAGCACTACGCTTTGCTTCACAATGCGTTTCGATGTGTGGGGCGGCGCAGAAGGTGCGGAGGAATATTGTTTTGACTTGAGCTTGAATTTAGCAAGCGTTCTCGAATATGACTGACCCTGCCTTTAACTGTGTGTGTGTGTGTGTGTGTTTGCTTTCAGAGAATCTCTTTGGTCAGCAGTTTTGCAGCATCTATATTTCTTGGTGACTACGCTGCAATTGACTACAGTGATGGTATCTGCTTTTGAAAATTCGCAAATTAATTAATAAAACCATTCTACAGAGATTCACCTGCCAATCAGCTTCCGGGTAGTTGAGCTGATGCAGACAGCAATTTGTTTTGTTCTATGGACTTCAAGAGATTCTGTGGACACACAAGGCCTTGAAATAGACAGTGTATGCTTTAAATAGACAGTATAAGCTGATGATGATATTTGTCTTAATCATCAACATCTGTCTGTCCATATATCTGTTATTGACTTGTCTTTGATTGACAGGTTCAGGGATGAACCTTTTGGACATCAGGTCTAGAAGGTGGTCAGACATCTGTCTTGAGGCCACATCTCCTGGTCTGGAGAGACTGCTGGGAGACCCCCAACCTTCCACTGCAGTGCTGGTAATGTCTACGCGTCTGCATGTGCGTGTGTGTGTGCATGTGCATACATGTGTGTACACCTAAAGTGTATCATCTCTCTAGGGTTGTGTGTCCTCCTACTTTGTTTCTCGCTATGGGATGTCAGAGGACTGTAAAGTTGTGGCGTTCACTGGCGATAACCCAGGTAAAGCCACAGAAGAAGACACAGCATGACTCGTGTTTTTAGATGTTTTAGTGAAGAAAAAAATCTACCCAATAAAATATTCAGTTTCCAATTCTCTTATCCCAATCCAAGGATATAATTATATCAACCCTCCTTGATCCAGTAGTGCGCCTTTAAGGTATTGTACTGCTGTTTTTGTAGTCTGTGTAGAATTGAGCAGGATTTTATCAGCAGTTGCATTTGCGTCCTCAGTGTTTTAGCAGAGGTGTGATTCTCTACAAAGAAGAACCTATGAGAATTCTGATAAGTTGTGCCCTGCAAATGCAGAACTGCACATGCAGTTCCATGATCTGTCCAGTAGAGGGCACTAACCATTTCATTCTATAGAAGAAATTAGCCAGAATCCCTTACCCCACTGTCAAGATATGCCTCTCTGTCTCAGCGTCTCTAGCTGGCATGAGGCTGCGGAAAGGAGACATCGCAGTAAGTTCTCAGATGTGTTCTCTGATTGGACTTCATTAACTAGTGTGTCACTGACTTTGGTAACGAGGCTCTCTGTGTGTGTGTGTGTGTGTGTGTCTGTGTGTGTGTGTGTGTGTGTGTAGGTCAGTCTGGGAACCAGCGACACAGTGTTCGTTTGGATCGCAGAGCCTTGTCCTGCGTTAGAGGGCCATGTGTTCTGTAACCCTGTAGACTGTTGCTCATACATGGCCCTGTTGTGGTACGCACACACTCACATGCACAAATGCACAAACACTGATACACAAGTCAGTACACACACTTTGATACATGGTTACAAATATATAGGATTCACATGCATAGTGCATCTATTCGCGCATGTAATTGAGAAACACATACCCAGGGTAGGTGTTTGAGTGTGTTGTTGTTTTTAATGGGCAGCTTCAAGAACGGCTCTCTGACCAGAGAGCGAATCAGGAATGAGTGTGCTGGAGGATCATGGGAAACGTTCTCCTCCACTCTGCAGGCCACGCCCCTCGGAAATCACGGCAACATTGGTACCTTTATCTTTCTTTTTCTGACATTGCATTTATTTCTTGCTTTCCACGCTTTGTATGGGTTCTTTCATATTTTTTTATTTCATATATTTAACTGGGAAACGATAACCTCTGGCTTTGGATATCAAACGTAATAAAGCATGTTTTGCGACTATACTGTAATGAGTGTCCTATTTTATAAAAGGTTTCAATTTTGCCAATTTAACTGTAATTGAAAAGTATAATTGGAGTGGAAACGTTCTCCACAATAAAGCTGTGATCTTGTTGATGGGGAACACCCCTTAATAAAGACTGAGTTAAATAAAGTAAGCGTCTAACTATGTCTAACTTTGACTGGCTGGTGGTTTTGTTGGCAGGGTTTTATTTTGATGTCATGGAGATCACCCCGCAAGTTTTGGGTGCTTATCGCTTCGATGAGCAAGACAACATGGTCAATATGCCTTTTAGTCTGTTTACCTGTCTGTCTGCCTGTTTACCTCCCAATCTCTTTACCTGTCTCTGTTAACTGTATGTCAGACTGTGTGCCTCTAAATGTTTCTGCCACCACAGAAAAAGAAATGAAGGATAAAATAATGCAACATGCAATACCGGTATACTGTGCAGTAACACAGCAGTTTATTTCTTTGCCTGCAGGTGGCAGCGTTCAGCCCTGAGCAAGAAGTGAGAGCTCTTATGGAAGGCCAGTTCCTGGCCAAGAGGCTCCATGCAGAGAGACTAGGCTACAGCAGCAGTAAGCCTAAAACCAGACACACATGTTGTGTTTGCACAGCAAACAACATTGAAACGTGCATAGCAATCACATTTCAACACATGCAACAGAACAGTAAACGGAGCTGCTGCTTCTGCAGTGTAATGACACTATATTGCAGTTTGCAACCTAGTCCCGTACCACATGCTTTAACTTGTACCACCTTGTGTTATGTGTAAAGTATGTACACACACACACACACACACACACACACACACACACACACACACACACACGGGTGCACAGTCGCACACATAGGTTACAGTTGGATGTCATGAAAATGGCCAGAAATGTTTGTGTGTGTTTGTGTAGCTGCAGGGACCAGAGTATTAGCAACCGGGGGGGCTTCTTCTAACAAGGACATTCTACAGGTGTGTGCATGTGCGTGACACGCTAATACATTTTTTTTAATGAAAATTTGTGGTACTTTCTTTGTTGAGTTTTGTTTGTTACCTTTACAAGTATCTATTTTATTCTCTCTCTATCTATCTATCAATCAGGTTCTCTCAGATGTTTTTAATGCTCCAGTCTTCACTATAGATGTGGCAAACTCTGCCTGTCTTGGCTCTGCTTACAGAGCTCTTCATGGTACCAGTAGTACAATCACATTATTCTTCTGGTTCTGCTGAGAGCTGTAATGTATAGTACAACCACATACATATGTGCGCGTGCGTGCGTGCGTGCGTGTGTGTGTGTGTGTGTGTGTGTGTGTGTGTGCGTGCGTGCGTGCGTGTGTTCCAGGCCTCAGCATGTCAGAATTCTCTGATGTTGTGAAAAGCGCCCCAGAATCTCACCTGGCTGTAACCCCAAACCCCACAGCACAAGAGGTATGCATACTTCTACGCAAATACACACTTACACAGAAATGGTATGAATGATTACCATTATGTATTTTGAAACATATGCATTTGTAATGTGCGCGTGTGTGCATGTGTGTTACAGGTTTACAGCGAGATGCTAATTCGCTACGCCCAACTGGAGGAGATTGTTCTGCGAGAATTTCATAATTAGGCCACGCCCACCAGGCATGCAGAGATTCTCAGCAGAAGTGTATTTCCTCTGGTCACAACAGAGGGTGCTAAAGTAGAGCCCATGATAATCCTTTTGCTAATCACAGAACTGCATGTGTCAAATGAGACACAGAGAGGACAGATAATATTAAGAGAAAAACATTTTAGATCTGAATCACAAACTGTCTAGATACAAATAAGTCCATTTGAAGACAGGTCAAATTATATTACTCTGTCTGAAGCCATATGCATTAAAAACTATGCCTTCAACGGTTAATTTGTCATTTTGAAGGTACCATTATTCACTAATTGCATTACTATTTTAAACTTTTTTTATTTTGACATACCTAGTTTGTTTGGAGAGACCCTATATTTTTGTCTTTTGACCTACATCAAAATATAATTGTCATATACTGTAGTCCATAATAGACTGATACATTAAAATGAATTAAAATCTCCCTCAAACAGGTGAAGTAACAGACAAATATTTGTGTTTTTGTTTAACATAACAACCAAGGACAATGCCTGCATTCAATTTATTCTCTGTTTATTGTGTACCATTTGCAAATAAAATGGCCTGAATCGATATCCTGAAGTTTATGCGTTTGAGTCACATTGGACTTTCAGTGTCACATTGAATTTTATAGGTTATTATTATCAATGTTGTAGGCCCTCTATGGGATGAACTTTGAAATGAAGCAGTCATTGATTTCAGTTTTTTTTTGTTTTTTTTTACTGTGGTTTGATTGGACTGTTGTGGTCATGTCTTTATTCTCTGCTCACACAGACACACAAACACCTGAACCTAGAATAGTGTGATTAACAACCACATGTTTGTTAAGGTTAGCATGTTTGCTCTGTGTCCGTGTGTTTGTGTGTGTGTGCTCCCCAGAGTCTTATGTTCTTGAGGTGGAAGATTACGTTTGAGTGTTGCTGTGTGTGTGTATTATAAATGCAGTAGCAGATATAATGCAGTGGGCTATGAATTGTCTTCATATGCACCTCGTCAGAAGCCCTCAGTAAAAAAAAAAGGCTCCATGTTTTGTAGTGTGTGTGTGTGTGTGTGTGTCCACTTTTGATGCAGTGTGTGTGTTAATAGTGTATACACACAATAATAAACGAGGTAGTGCCTGTAAGTGGATCATTACGCGTGTGTGTATGTGTGTGCGCGCAGACATGGGGATGTGATTGAGGGACCGTCCTGACTCCTGTCATGTGCGTGTGTGTGCTTGTGCGACACAACATGCAGTCCAGCTGCCATGATGCATTGTGGGAATCCCTGCTGTCAAGACATCAGTCAGGCTTCAATCAGTATTTGTTACTAATTAATTGATTAATGAGCTGTTTCAATTAACTTACATGCTGCCCCAGCAAGCCTGTCTATGTGAGATGACATTCCCCTAATTACTTCATATTCCCTTGTCGGGAAGCTCTAACAGCTACTCCCACTTGATTAATTAGCATATTCCTTGTATGGAGCAATTAGCCTTCTCATAACTGATCATTAGCTTGCTTCCAGCTGCATATTGTATGTTAAGACACATTTCTACCAGGTGTGTGTTTTATGAGTTTCAGTTTTACTGTTGTTGTAACATAATAACATGTTCAATACCCTTTCAGTCTTTCATTGAAATGTGCTCCCCCCTTTCTCTGTTCAGAGTACCAAGGCTCCTCCAGAGCCTTTCAGCTTATATACTGTCTATTTAAAGCATACACTGTCTATTTCAAGGCCATGTGTGTCCACAGAATCTCTTGACGTCCGTAGAACAAAACAAATTGCTGTCTGCATCAGCCCAACTAACTGGAAGCTGATTGGCCGGTGAATCTCTGTAGAATGGTTTTATTAATTAATTTGTGAATTTTCAAAAGCAGAAAAATAGAGGCAGTGCTTGCGAAATCTGAATGATTTTACCAGGTTATAATAACAGTGCTGGTTAGTTAATAACAAGTGATAGCTTGACACTGGGGGTAACAATGGGCTTCTGTAGGTGCATAAAACACCTCCAAGGATGGAGGGATGATTTCCAGAATGGGAGACAGCCAGACTTGTGTAATGATGACAGGGCTCTTATTCTTATGTTATGTGAATATAGGAGTGCTTTTATTGTGAACCCTGTACACGAGGATGCTCACTGAGATTCCTGGCTGATCTCCAGTTTGTTGGGAGAATTACATGTAACTCATACAGTATGTGGCATGGGTCTATTCTGTGTGTGTGTGTGTGTGTGTGTGTGTGTGTGCGTGCGTGCATGCGTGTGTGTGTGTTTTCATCAGGTGCCCAGGCTAACACAGCTGTGGTTGACCCAGGGGTTCTGTATTTCTAGGCTCAAACTTGCGTAACCTAGATGGTCACATTGGATGCAACCTGAGGCCAGCTCTCAACATTATTTATACAGCACTGCAAAGCACACACACAGGACCAAAGTACTATAAGGTAAGGCAAAGTATCGTTCATAAACACATGCAAAACAGACAGGATCTTAGTCATGTCTATATGTTCTATAAAAGACCCCTTAGACAAATCAATTACAGCACTCTTTTAAAACTACTGGGATCTGGCATGTAGGCTACAGTACAATTGCATTCCATGGTTCTTTCATGGTTCTGTCTTCTAGTATCTTAATTCTAGACATCCGGATGATTTTATTGGTTTTTCTTGAGATATCTATTTATTCAAAACAAACAATAAATATTTGTTGAACACAAATATTTATCAATACATTTTGTTCATTGTAAGCATCACACAGCCTCACAGATCACTTAAGTGACTGGAGGCGTACTGACTATTCGCGTCTCCCCTCCTCTCCCCTCCTCTCTGATTGCATTCCAGTCTTTGTATTTAAACATCCGGGGTTTCTACGCTCCCCACCGCCCTTTACATCTCCCCCTCTTTCCCTCTCTCTCCCTCTCAAGCTCAGAAGCCATTTTGGACTCAGTTCAGATCGCCTGTTCCCGGAGCGCGGACCTACCGACGGAACACTGGCTGGCGGAAGGACACGCGCTGCGCGGAGAAGCGAGAGAGAGAGCGCGCGAGGGGAAACATATTTAAAATAATTGTTAAAAACACAACGTGAGAGACAAAGACGGTGAATCCAAGCCTGCTGGATTAGTATCTATTCCAAACTTATTTATCGCCCTGTGCGCTGATTCTGTTGCATTTGGAGGGCTGGTCTGACTGACTGTACGCGCATGCACGGACGCGCGCACACACATAGCACGCTCAGAGGACTCGAACGAACGCTCGGTTTGTTGTGGTCCGTTACCGTTTTTTAAATGTGGGAACCGCAAGAGCCCCGCGAGAGCAGCTCTGAAGCATGATGGCGCCCTGGTGGACCACGGGACTTCTGCTGGTAACTTTGTGTGCAGGTACGTTGAGATACATACACACACGGGCGCGCGCGCGCGCACACACACACACACACACACACACACACACACACACACACAAACTGGGGGCGTGGAATGGTCGGTGTGCTCTAGGATGCTGTAGGCTACGGTGGCCATGTGTAATGTTAACGTGATACTGTATGTAGGCTATTGTGTGTGTGTGTGTGCGCGTGTAACGTTAATCAGTGTGCATCATTGCATGCATTGTGTGTAGGCTACAGGATCGGTGTAACGTTTGATGTATAGCCCGTGTAACATTAACGTAGTGTGTAACTGTGTGCACGCGCATGTGTAAGTGTAGCGGCGTGTAACATATTAGCGTAGTAGAGTGTGTAACGTCACAGTGTGTGTGTGTGTGTGTGTGTGTGTGTGTGTGTATGTAAGTGTGTTTGTACAGAATTATTGCGTGTGCAAATCAGCTGTCAAAATTGTAAGTAAACAAATGGAACTGGGCACAAGCGCCTTCGGTGACTGGTAGTGGTTGTGACGTGCTGGTTTGATGTGCTGGCTGTGTAGTTCCACCAGTTTTGTACTGGGGGAGTACTAATTGTGTGGTTGGCGTGGCAACCGAGGAACATGAATGAAAAGCAACCTCAACGGAGAGACGTAGTAGGCCTAGAACAGACGAGCCCCCCCCCCCCCCACACACACACACACACACACACACACACACACACGCAAACTGCAATTACCCAGAATGCATCGGAGTCGAGGGAGGTGGCAGGGATTTTAAAGGGGTTGTGAGTGTGTGCTTTTTTAATGGACCCCCGAAGAGTAATGACACAAGGTCACAGTGTGGAGAGGAGGAGAGGACAATAATGATTTCAGCCATCATTGGTTCTGTTGTGTATAGTCTGTTCCTAAGTAAAGGAATATTGCTGGATGTAAAGTGACATATCTGTCTTACCTGTGGAACATTTATTGAATTTTCATTTGTCTGCCTGTCCACTCAGCCATGCTGAATGGAATATATATCTCACAACACCACAATATAACCTTTAACCTTGGCAGTGTTAGTGCCTTGCTCAATTACACGGGGAATAGAACCCCTGACCCTGGCAGTATTAGTGCCTTGCTCTATTAGACAAGGACTAGAGCCCCTAACCCTGGCAGTATTAGTGCCTTGCTCTATTACACAGGGAATATAACCCCTGACCCTGGCAGTATTCAAACCTGGCAGTATTCATGCCTTGCTCTATTACACAGGGAATAGAACCCCTAACCCTGGCAGTGTTAGTGCCTTGCTCTATTAGACAGGGACTAGAACCCCACTCCACCCGCGGTGGTAGTGCCTTACTCTATTACACAAGGAATAGAACCCCTAATCGTGGCATTGTTAGTGCCTTGCTCAATTACACAGGGACTTGAACCCCTAACCATGGCAGTGTTTGTGCCTTGCTCTATTACAGCGGTTTTCAAACTGTGGGTAGGGACCCACAGGTGGGTCACTGAGTGGGAGTGAGTGGCAAGCAGCCATTGAATGAATGAAGAATATCAATGAAAGGCTTCCGTGCTACTATCATGTTGTTCCACTCATTGGTCGAGAGTAAGGTTGTGGCAAAATAGCATACTTGTTCCTGATTGGATGAAATCCTATTAGGACACAAGCACACCATAGATCCTGGAGCACTCTGCTCAAAAATATTTGACGCACACACAGGTATAGCATTAGCTAAAATGGATAGGTTTTTGAAAATGATGTTACCGGTACTGTTTGGTGGATCTCTAAATAGATTAGTCTTCTCTAGGTGGGTCTTCTTCGCACAAAACGTTTATGAACCCCTGCTCTATTAATATAACCCCTAACCCTGGCAGTTTTAATGCAATGCTCTACACGTGGAATAGGATCCCTAACCCTGGCAATATTAGTGCCTTGCTCTACACAGGGAATAGAACATTAGTGTCTTGCACTGTTATATGTACATTCATCTTTCCCCGTCTCTCTCATGTTCTCCCACTGTGGCCATTTGTCTTGGAGTAGGGGGCCCGTCTGGGACTGTCTATAGTGTGTGTCCCGTCTGGTTCTCAAGAGATAAATGGGCAGATGTTGTCTGGACACCCGTCTCGCACACACACACAAAGACACTGTCTCTCAAAACTTTATTTACATGGTATTCTCTCAGTTTATATATGTATATCTGCTAACAACACCGTTTAAATGTAACACACAGCAGTGCTAAGAGTTTATGTATTTTTATTAAGGAGGATGGGCTGATATAGAGGGAGAGAGTTAATACACACATGCACACACACACACACACACACACACGCACACACACACACACTGGAGGCCCCTATATTGTGGGTCAAGTCTATTGTCTGTGGTCCTTTATGCTGTCAGGCCAAGCCACACCATGATTGATGGTGCTCATCGTGTGTGTGTGTGTGTGTGTGTGTGAGTGTGTGCTGACTTGCAGCATGTTGTTTTGTAGTGGCTATAAATAGAGAGAGTTGTGTGTGTGGGAGAGGAAAGCCCCTATTGGGATCCAAATGGATGAATGCCAGAACTGGAGGAGAGTGTAGGGAGTAGAAAAGAGGAGTTATGTGTATTTTATAAAAGTGATAATTCATAAATATTTTTTTTAAAGGGAACACCCTTTTCCCACCAGCACACAGAACCCCCCCACATGACAGACAGCCATACGTACTGCATGAGGTGTGTTTGTGTGTTGTTCACAATGATAGCAGATGTCTTAGTGTGTGTCTGCATTTATATTGGATTCCCATGGCTTTGCATATGTTGCCCTATGACCACACACACACGCAGTTCGGTCAGACAGATGCTAGTGTGCGTGTGTGTGTGTGAGCGACTTTATAATGCTAAAGGACCATGTAGAACTTATTAAGCGTTAGCATCTTTGTCTGCTTCAGACGTGGGGAGTCATAGGTCACACACTCTCGCACGCACACGCACACACACCATACCCATATCATTAACATTTTTCGTCTTTAGACACCAGAGGTCAAAGGTCATTATGTGTCTCTCTCACTTACACACGTCACACACACTATAGACATGCTAATGTGATGCTAATGGATAGTTTGTTATGGGGAAAACCATTTGTGTTTTAGGGTATATAGTGAGGGATTCTGGAAATTTAAACTGGTTGTACTGGTCAGCTCCCAGTTGAACTGTGGATGTTCTGGGCAGCTTCTATTATCACCAATAAGAGGGATGTATTGGACTATACTACATGCAGCTGGTCTTGACTTCAAAGATCAGCTGTATTGTTATTCCATTACCTGATAATGGGACCATTATAATGGTCCATATTCAATATAGACATAAGGTTGGTTAGCATATTGTGTGAATGTATGAATCATAGTTTAGATTCATGCCACACACACACACGCACGCACGCATACACACACACACACACACACAGAGCTGTAAACGCCTTTCTCATGTAGTTGAAATGTGAATATAGTTGTTTGGGATAATTATTGTAAATTATATTTTAGCTATAGTTTATGTATATTTATATACAGGTAGACAAATATTGATGTACCTGAAGACAGATAACAGTTCTAACTCAGAGAGAGTGTGTGTGTGTACATGTGTACATGTGTGTGCATGTGTGAATGCGTGTGTGCATGTATGTATGTATGCATGTGTGCGTGGTACACCACAGTTTGATGTGGCTGTGGGCTAGTGTGGTTTTGGAGCCCCAAACCAGGACACAGGAGCCGCGATGGCCAGGTAGGTCCCAGTGCAAATGTATAGCAGGGATGAATCTATGTGTGTGACATGACCAAGGTCAGCTTTATAACTGATATATGTCTGTTTGTTGGAACTATTACCACAGTATATTGAATACATGTATCATGTTCAATTAATTAAGTAGAACGTAAGATATATACAGAAGGCATGTAGGGCCCTCGTAAATGCATTTGATTTTGATTGATTACTATATTTTAGAACAATATGCAAACTCACAGCTAATATCTGTACAAAGACATTGGACCCACCTAAGTCCTAAATACTTGCACTTACTGTAACACTACCTACTAAATAATAACTTAGAGACTCATTGTATAAACATGTTTCTTACCCAAAAGACCTGTGCGGTTGCTCCGCCCATCTGAGCCTCCCAGCTGCTTAAATCAAACGTGACGTAAACAGTCTTTCATGCCTGGCTGGAGTCACACTATGGACATTTGGCAATGCATGTGTTTGTGTGTGTGTGTTTGTGCATTATTGTTTGTTTGTTTGTCAGTGAAAAAAGCCCACACTTCCGGTTGCCTAGCAACAATTAATGTACGGATTGGCCGCAACATCTGTCACAGAGACTCTGCCAACCAAGTCTCTCTCTCTGTTGTGGATGACTGGAATATATTGAGAGGAATGAATATAAGAGGCCTGGGCCTTAATC
>JAODTR010016721.1:12856-26000 GCA_025399935.1 Amblyopsis rosae
ATGCATATATATTCCATAACAGTACATTAATCATGTCTATATATTCCATAACAGTAGATCTTAATCATGTCTATATATTCCATAACAGTACCTTAATCATGCATATATATTCCATAACAGTACATTAATCATGTCTATATATTCCATAACAGTAGATCTTAATCATGTCTATATAAAAGTAGATCTTAGTCATTTTTATATATTCCACAACAGTAGATCTTAGTCATGTCTATATATTCCATAACAGTACCTTAATCATGCATATATATTCCATAACAGTAGATCTTAATCATGTCTATATAACAGTAGATCTTAGTAATTTTTATATATTCCATAACAGTATATCTTAGTCATGTCTATATATTCCATAACAGTACATTAATCATGTCTATATATTCCATAACCATTTGGATCCTAATGGATCTTGCGTATACTCCATTGTAGATCTTATATCATTCATGTGATTCATAGAGCTGAATCATATATTTATTTGACAGTGGCTATCTGAATCATGGCTAATTGGCTATATATTGCATAACAGTTAATTTAATCTAGGCCTATACATAACAGACTAGTAATTATTAATGTGTATTCCATAACCATGTGGATCTTAATTGTTACTTTAGCCTAAATGTATATAGGCTAAAGTAACAATGTGCAATGCACATTACTGTAATATTGCTAAAAAGAAATGTGAGAGCAGAATTCTCAGATTACTGAGAGTGTGCGTGTGTGTGTGTGTGCGTGTGTGTGTGTGTGTGTCTTGGATGCCCCTTTCTGCTACCTTGACGATGGCTTCTCTCTAGAGGTTGCATGTCACATCTGGCACGCATCATTTCCTGCCCACAGCTCTTTAAGGTGTGTGTGTGCGTTTGCGCGTGCGTACATGTGTGTGCATGTGTTTGTGTGCACATACACGTTTTCTCCTGTGTGTGTGTGTGTGTGTGTGTTGTGGTGTTTTAACTCAATGTGTGTGTCAGTGTCAGTTCAATCCAATCACCCATGGAGCTTGCTACTCTCCTGGTGTGGTGGCCAACTCTGGTACTGCAAAAAGCTTTTCCCTCCAAAACACACCTTCTACAACAAATTATGAATTATTATACAAAGTATAAAAAATGTTATAATTACCAAAATATTAAACATTTGTGAAGGCCAAAAAGGCACAGAAAGCTCGTATGTGCATGCTTTGTCAGGGTGGGAGCGGCAGGACTCAAAAGCATGACAGCAGGGCAGGCGTCAAAAGGATTTATTAACAAACTTAAACTCACTAGAAACAATAGGTACTTGCAACGAGACAAGAGCTCCACACGACAAACCAAAAAACAACAATGAACCGACAAGGACACAACGAAACAGACTGTCTGAAATAGACCACCACAGGACAGGCCATTGGGTCAAGGAAAACGAGACGCAGGTGAAACTAATCCACAATCAACACGGGGCAGGCAAGCACAGGACGGAACTGACCAACAGAACACAGGGGCACCGACGGACTGGAGAAGACAGCAGACCGCTACAGGACAAACACACTGCTACAGGACAAACACACTGCTACAGGACAAACACACCGCTACAGGACAAACACACCGCTTCAGGACAAACACACCGCTACAGGACAAACACACCGCTACAGGACAAACAGACATGTGGACGGTAGGCAGATAGAAGAACAGAATCAAACATAAACAACTAAAAACTGGGCAAACGGGGGGGCAGACCGTGACATATGCTTGCTATTACATTTGCCCCCAATGTTCATGTCACAGCAATTAATCTCCACTCAGTCTTGGCTGCAAGTGCCTGGGGACACTCGACACAATGTAACAAACGGTTTACGGACTGTAACTTAAGCCTTCTCCTCTCCTCTCCTCTCCTGTGCAGGCGTGGAGGCGGGGGAGGTGGGCACCAGAGAGTGTGTCTACTACAACATCAACTATGAGATGGAGAAGACCAACCAGAGTGGCGTGGAGCACTGTGAGGCCGACCAGGAGAAGCGCTCCCACTGCTACGCCTCCTGGAGGAACAGCTCTGGCTCCATCGAGCTGGTCAAGAAGGGCTGCTGGCTGGACGACTTCAACTGCTACGACAGGTAGGCACGCGCACACACGCACACACGAACGCACGCACACACACACACACATTTCTAGACACACTGTTGCAGAATGAGCATGGCTGTGTTTAAAGTGCCATTGCATCTATTGAGTTGAGTTCCTCTGCTCAGGGCCGGTTCACCTATGCAAATATCAAATACTATATCAATTAGCGGCGTAATTCCAGATCGCGCATTTGCATTTGTATCTATAGTAAACTAGGTTTGATAACTGTATTTACTTGTTAATTTTCAAAAAGACATCAAAAGTATGTCTAAACAACAGAATGTCAAGTTGCTGATGTGAGGGTTTAATCAGAGATTATCCATATGAGTGATAATTGTGTGTATTGTATTGAGAATGAAAGCTATAAGCGATAGTAAGCTAATACACCATCCGCTAGCTGCCTGTCCTCTGTGCGTGCTGAAAAAATAATCTGGCTCTGTAAATAGGAACACACACAAGGTGGTGCAGACCACACACAACAACAATACCCTAGCTTTCACAATGTGTTTCCAATGTGTGGGGGGGGCGGAGCTTCCGTGGGAGCACCCTATGGCATTGAAGGGAGATGTGTTTTTCTTTTGATAGAGTCCAGCTATCAACAAGCTTTCTACAGAATGACTGACTATACCTTTAAATACATCTCCTTTCAGGCAGGAGTGTGTAGCAACAGAGGAGAGTCCTCAGGTGTTCTTCTGTTGTTGTGAAGGAAACTTCTGCAACCAACGTTTCACACATCTTCCTGACCTTAACGGACCATGTGAGTTAGTGTGTGTTTACAGTTGCGCTGTATTGGTGTGTGTGTACACTGTGTTTTTGGTTTTTAATATGATATTTATGATTTGTGTGTGTTTGTCAGTTATCAGAGGCCCCTCCCCCAGGCCGGGGGTGTTAAGTGTGACAGTCTACAGCTTGCTGCCACTAAGCATGCTGGGAGTTCTGCTGCTGTCTGTCCTGTGGGTTTACACACACCGTAAAGCCCAGTATGGACATGTAGACTTGACTGAGGTACATGGGATCATACTGTACGTGCCACTGGTTTAAAATGGGCCGCTTGCACCATCTAGTGGTAGTATGTGGACACTACAGCTTTACATGTTATGCTGAATCTCCCTCTCTCTCTCTCTCTCTGTCTGTCTCTCTCTCTCTCTCTCTCTCTCTCTCTCTCTCTCTCTCTCACTAGGACCCAGGCCCACATCCCCCCTCCCCACTGGCATGTCTCAAACCACTGCAGTTGCTAGAGATAAAAGCCAGGGGGCGCTTTGGATGTGTGTGGAAGGCGCAGCTGATGAATGAATATGTAGCCGTCAAGATCTTCCCTATGCAGGTGAGCCGTCCCACCATTAACCTGGAATATCAATATCCACCTGGCGCATACAGGCTATTTAAATGTTTAAAGTGGAAGTTTGTTATTGTGTTTCAATCATAACATGATTAGTATACGTACAACTGTTAATCTGCTAACTACAGCTGAGATGACACGCCACACATCTGTCTTAATCAGATATATGTTCAAATAGATTGACGACATTCAACTCATATGCTGTGTGTGTGCGCGTGTGCGTGCTTGCGCATGTGTTTGGTCGTGTGTGTTGTAGGACAAGTCTTCATGGCAGAACGAGCGGGACATCTTCTGCACGCCGGGAATGAAACAGGAATACATCCTGAGGTACATTGGAGCTGAGAAGCGAGGATCCAGCATCGACTCTGAACTCTGGCTCATCACCGAATACCACGAGAGGGTGAGGAGAGGAGGGGAGAGAAGGGGAGGGGGGAGGAGGGTAGAGGTGAGGAGGGGAGAGGATGGAGTTACAATGCCTTCCACATTATAAGATTCTCTCAACAGTTATACGGGGATGATAATTATTGGGATCTAAGAAGATTAAATAATGTCATATGAGTTAATCAGCTCTGTGTGTGTGTGTGTGTGTGTGTGTGTGTGTGTGTGTGTGTGTGTGCATATGTGTGCGTGTGTGTGTGTGTGCGCGCGCAGGGCTCTCTGTCAGACTATCTGAAGGGGAATGTGATCAGCTGGGCAGATGTGTGTCACATTGCCGAGTCGATGGCGTGTGGCCTAGCCTTCCTGCATGACGACATTCCAAAACAGAAAGGAGAAGGTCCCAAGCCTGCCATCGCCCACAGGTACACACAGTAGCTCCTATACCTGCCCAGCATATTATTATAGTTAATATATAGTCTGCTGCTGTGGTGTAGAGAAGGTAGTTGGTAGTGCAAAGGATTGTGGGAGAATAGGCGGTGAAGGAATGCACCTAATGCCTGAATGTTTTACAATGAGACAAGCCTTAGCAGTCTACAAATATAGCCTTCTTTACCTCTTTAACTCTCGCTCTTTCTCTCTCAGGGACTTTAAGAGTAAGAACGTGATGCTGAAGACAGATCTGACAGCGGTGATCGGGGACTTTGGCCTGGCCGTGAGCTTCGAACCTGGACTACCCCCGGGAGACACTCACGGACAGGTGAGTGTCTCCCGGGGGTAGTAGAGGGAGTGAGAGAGAGCAATAGGGAGTGGGAGAGAGGGAGAGAGAGAGAGGGAGAGGGAGAGAGAGAAGGAAGGTAAGAGAGAGAGAGGGATGGAGGGAATGAGAGGGAGAGGGAGGGAGACAGAGATGTGGTATGGTGTTCTATCCCTACACTGTGCACATACAGTGTATTGGTTCAATGATTTGAACATGTCTACTTTATAGTGGGTAGGTGTAGTAGTATGTAGGTCATGTGTGATGTCAGTGTATGGACAGTACATGGGCCTCACTACTTGTGTCTCACCTAGACACTAGCTTATAAGAACGATGATAGTGTATGATGATGGTGATGTAACTGTGTGTGTGTGTGTGTGCGTGCTTGCAGGTCGGGACACGGCGCTACATGGCTCCCGAGGTTCTAGAAGGAGCCATAAACTTCCAGAGAGATTCCTTCCTGCGTATTGACATGTACGCTCTGGGACTGGTGCTGTGGGAGCTGCTGTCACGCTGCAAGGCTGCAGGTAGCACGCACGCACTCACACATGCACGCACGCACGCACGTACGCATGCACACACGCAGTTTCTAGGATAACAGCAGTAGCTAGCGTGACAGTATAGGTACAGCCATACTGAGTGTGTGTGTGTGTGTGTCAGGTCCAGTAGATGAGTACATGCTGCCCTTTGAAGAGGAGGTGGGTCTGCATCCCACCCTGGAGGACCTCCAGGACCTGGTGGTTCACAAGAAGCAACGCCCCGCCTTCAAAGATTGCTGGTTCACACACAACGTGAGTACACACACCCACACGTTGGGTCCCTTGCCTGCTTATGGTACTGTATGTGCAGAAAACTAGCAAATGAGCAAAATAGCTCTAATGCTAAGCGTGTGAAAGTGACTGGGAGTCGTCTAGCGACAAGTTAATTAGCATATCATCGTCACAATTGTGTGTGCTCCACACACGGGCGCATGCTCGAGCAAGGACGCTCTTTCAGATACCTTCTGAGTCTGACACCCGAGAAACATGAATGAGGAAGATGCAGACCTGTTATGACAGCTAGTAAACAGCAAAGCACAACACTGACACCACAATCTAGTAGCCTAGTGCTTGCATGATCAAATGTAGTCTACGCCGTAATACAAAAGTAAATGGAAAATAGAAGAACCATTCATAGGAAACAGAACAGGCGAGCAACACGACACATATCCGTACATTTGACGTGATCTGGAGGCTGAAACGTTCAGATTTCAAGAAGAGACTATTCCAGGAAGAGACGATGCGTAACATTTAGCGCAAGCCTCACAAGCTTGATCAAGCACCGCTGCAGTACCCTGTAAATAACAGTTTAATGCCAGACATCGATAGCTCTTCAGTGGGAGAGAGTTGCGTAGCTCTGCCACTATTCAGCCTATCACTCACTGTCTTTAACCCATTATGCGTCTACCATGTTGAAATGCAAACTGGAAAAGGTAAATATTCCTTTCAACTGTTAGCTTGTAAGAAAGCCTGATAGCCTGTACCTAGATTCTCATTGGTGGAGACACTATAGATTTGTATGACCTCTTGCTGCCGATTCAAAATGTGAATGGCTACAATAGAAAAAGTTGATAGAGCGTCAGGTCTCGGTTGCTATCAGCAGTCGGTCCAGAGGCTACGCCAAAGAGTCAACCAGCGGCGTCATCCTAGCTCAAGAGATTGGAGCTGGGACTGAGCGTGTGTGTGTGTGTGTGTGTGTGTGTGTGTGTGTGTGTGTGTACGCGCAGGGTGTGGCCCAGATGTGTGTGACGGTGGAGGAGTGCTGGGACCATGATGCAGAGGCGCGTCTCTCGGCTGGCTGCGTAGAGGAGAGGATCGGTCAGGTCAGACGCCTCGCGGCCGTCATAAGCCCACCTACCTCAGACAACCACGTCCTCGTATCCACAGTGACACCCCTCCCCCTGGTGACCAATTTGGATCTGTCCCCCAGAGAGTCCAGCATTTGACCTGATGTTACCCAGAATCCTCAGCGGTCAATTCAACTTCCTCCTGAGAAACTATTGCAGGGCAAACTGCAAAAACGCACGCACACACACACACGAAACACACACACACGACTCAGTGAATGCTCAGCACCTCCAATAAGCTCAGAGTTCAGTGATGACTTTTTACTGTTTTTCTTCTTCTGTGGTGCTGTAGCATCACCAGCATGCCTGTGATACCGGCACCCACCTAGCAACAACCTAACAACCATCTACCATCAACCAGTGGACCATTTTACTACAATGCTGCAAAACCTTTGTAGAAATGCAATGACTGTTACACAAACACTAGGACTCATTTGTTTATCAGGTTTCTGTTTAATCTGCAGAATACATGCAGGGCACCTACGCACACACTATACATGTGCACAAGACAAAGATTACACACCCTATAAACACATTACACACACGCACACCTTCGGTCCAGCGGGTTCAAAACAGGAAACAGGAAGTTAGGTTGGGAAAGAAGCAAACAGGTTTTTATTTTTTAGACATTTAAGACTCTTCAGGAACCAGGAAGTAAATGTCTTGCATGCAGAGATTTGATAGGCTGACTCAGAAGAACTAATCTCAGGTAACCAGGGGGAATAATTTAATGTGACACCTCCTTCAAGCGTCATCACTTTGGAAGAGGAAGAGCTATCAGTGATGGTGGCTAGAAAGAGTGGTGCTGAAAGCCTATTGGCTGCAAGGTGCACACACGGGGAAGTAGATAACCCTAGCAATAGTGTGTGTGTGTGTGAGTGCACGTGCTTGCTTTTTTGGTGAATTGTGTGTGTATGTGTGGTAAAATGTAACTGTGTGTGTGCCTGCGTGTGTCTGTGCGTGTGTGTGTGGAAAAGTAACCGTGTTTGTATGTATGTTGCGTGTGTGTGAGAGAGCTGATTACAGTTAACTGTTAAGTTGTTTTTTAAGGCCTTGATTGTTTAGTTGGCTCTGTTTCTGTCTTTTTTTGGAAGCGACCTCTGACCTGTGACATCACAGACCTGCATCCCACAGAATCCCCCAAAATACATGTTCAAAACGTTTTCAAGGTCACCTGGAAGGCATGAGGTCATAGGTCACTGTTCAAGTTTAATGTTGGCTGGTCCATTCTTCTCACTCTCTCCCTGTCTCTGTGTGTCTGCCAACTGGGACCAAAACTAGGCCACTTGTTGCCTTGGCAAAAGGCCACATGGACAATTCATAACACACACACACAAACACATTATCTCTTTCTCACACATGCACACAAACTCATCCCGTATTTGGCATTTGAGCCAACATGTATTTTGTCCTTTGCGTGTTGCCATATTCGGAACAGTGAATGTCCAAGATGCTGCTGATCATGTTGATAATTCAAACTCTTGAGATGAATATATTTCTGTATATTCATTTTTATATTATTAATTTTACTTTTGGAGCATTGAACACATGCAACTCTCTCTCTCTCTCTCTCTCTCTCTCTCTCTCTCTCTCTCTCTCTCTCTCTCTCTGTTCACATGACGTAAGCAACGTGTTGACTCAACATCTGTCACAGAGATTGATTAAACAATAAGTGACAAGACGTCTACCTGTATAACTGCTCATAAACCACAGATCACCTCAGCACACCACAAATACCTCAAATACCTCACTTTTTCTACTTGTTTAAGTCGTGTTTCTCTATTTTATTAGTTGTGTTTTGACGACTCGTAGTAACAATATTATATTGTTTATTATTAGGGAGTATTCTTATTTTTGACAAGTAATATCCTGGAGGTTTTGATTAAATCCAACTGAGACAAAGCGCAGTAACCGAAAGTGTGTAAGAAAATCTGTTAAATTACATTAGAAGGGTTAATTTAACTTGATATACAGTATAATGAATTTCCTTTTGTGACATTTGTAAATAGACTTGGTTACTTCTCTTTGCTTCAGGGGGGCGGTGTTGATTAGAAACAAGATGTGAAACATAATGCTGTAAATACTATAAAACTAGAAAGAAAGCTTCAATCTACCAGGGCATTTTGATTCTAACACAGGAATGGGTTCTTTTCTCTTTTCTTCTTCCATTTTCACTTCTCTCATCGCCAAACATTTTCCAGTTAAAGTTGTTTCTGTGCAATCGTAGCCTTTAGAGTTTATTTAGTTTTTAATACCTAGTAGAATATTGTCAGTGACCATATTTATTTGGAATTATTTAAAACATATTCTGAAACAAACACCAAACACACATAATGAACTTAACAATTTTTACTTGTTATTGTTATTCTTGGGAAAAAACAAAACAAAAACCTAGTTGTAAAAATCTAATAAAATATTACGTTCAGCTGTAATTGAACCACCAGCCAGATTTTGAATAAATATTTTTGTATGCTAAACTGTGCCATACGTATTGTATATTGCTGGTAAAGTTCACAGACTACAGATACATAGTATCATAGTATAAATACACTTAATGCTAATGCTTCACTCAATGTGGTAACTTAAATTGTATTGTACGTTTCCCTTGTTTTCCCAACTTTTTTGATGTGTAGTGTTTTTGTTTTTTTACGTATATCTTTTCATGTGTGTCTTAGAATTGCTTTATACACTTTGTAACAATATGCTGTCAAACTACAGGCTATTGTCATTAAACTACAAAATGTCATAAATACTACTGTTCACCCAAATACTACTACTACATGACAGTATACTTACCCATTATAAAAATTCTACACATGCCAGTAATACTATTGTACCCTAATGACCATACTACAGATATGTTGCATTTATATTCTATACCCAGACAATAATAAACATCTGTATTAATACTGCAGCTCTTACATTATGGGACTTTTTGAGCTGATTACACTTTTATTATTAATACCAAAAAACATGGCTATCACTATCTTAACAAGAGTGAAGTAAAATTACATTAAATAATATTAACAACGTGCCACATCTTTGCCAAAATAATTACTTTTGCAAAAGTATCTTTGTTCCAAATCATAATGAATCAGATAGGCTGTGGTTTAACAGCCAAGACCCACATATATTTTACATTAAATAAATATTGGCTTACCAAATTTGTTAATGTCCCAAATTAAATGCCAGGAATACCAGTTATTCAGGTTTTAAGAGAAGGAATACATATTTTTATATAATTGATTTGTCTTACTTTGATATAAGGCTGGGGTGGGGTTTCATGAAAATGTGCACCTTTGTTCCACATTCAAAAAACACTTTTTATTAAAAATTAAAGAACATGTTTTGTCTGCTATAATACTGTGTCTGATTGAGGAAATACAATAATGATTGTGCCCATCTTAGATTTTCCATTTGACCTGATAATTTGTACACTATACGTTATGTTCTCATGTTGAGCTCACAAGATGTTTTTATTTATAGGCGATCTTATATTTACTGTAGTATAAGTAAGTTAAAGATTGTACAAACTGGAAAGTTAACAGTTTACCATTTAAGAACAGATAGATCAACCGGTTTCCATTTGTACTTCTTTTATCTTCATTCCTGTTTACCTTTCTCCATTCTTCCTCTCTGTCTTCTTGCAGACAAATCTGTCCTGTTGTCTTGAATGTCCCAGGCTGTAAATATGTTGGTGTTGGTACTCGATTGCAATCTCAGTATGTACTAATTTTCTAAAAAAATAAGGAAAAAAAAACCTGTGCAGTTCACATGACCTTCATTGGAACTTGCTTACTGAACTGTATTTATGTTAAATGGTGATTGAAGGTGTTTTCAATGCTGTGCTCATCATGTTACTGGGAAATTAAACCACTGATAAGATCAATCAGCCCACTCCTAACATTTAAGCTTCCATTGCTGTACCTGATCAGAAAAAGATAATATTTAGTGTTTATATTGGCTGAAAGTTAAATCAATTAAGCTAGGTATGCACTTGACAGTTGTGTTTGGGCTCAAAGCTGGGCTATACAACCATGTTATAGTTAATCTTGTAAGGCAGTAGTCATGCAATCATTTACCATTCTAAATTTTGCTTGCCACACCCACTTTGTCTCCAGACATGTCCATCTTCTCCCACCATCATGCTTATTTTGTGTTATAGACATGACATATTGACACATTACAGGTTCAGACAGTAGACATCTGAACAGTCTGTTATGGACAGGCACATCTGATGATCTATCTAGATTAATATATAGTAATATAATACTGCAGTAGTCACATGCAACTGTCATGTACACACAGCCTGCAATATAGTAGATGGACTGCAGAATGTTGTGTGTAGTTTGTTTTGTGTCCATTTTAAACAGCCATGGTATGAGACTTTAGTTTGAGAATTGCACCCCCACTCACAACTGGCTTTTAAACCTTTGTACTTTGGTTTGAAAGGCTCAGCCTATAGTCATGCTTACAGTAAAATACCTCTTTGCCCAGTGCCAGGATAAGAAGTGTATGAATGTAGCACTGCTGGCCACATAAGGTCCCCACATACACGTTCCAAAACAAAAAAGTTAAGACGTGTAAACTTTATCTTTTTGTATTTGAAAATGAATAAAATACTGTCAATGTAATATCAAACAGTGTGATTGTGTCTAAATAAAGAGATAGGTCATAGTGAATTAGTAGCCTATTGTGATGAGTATTTTAGCCTACACCAACCTGTACTAACAATACTTTTTCTAGTTATTTCATAAAAATTAAACTTAGAAAAAAAAAATGCATTCAGATGTAAAATTATTTTATTTTTTGTAAATGTTTCTATATCTGATTCCACAATATTTTTCAAAAACAATTCCATGTCACACTGGTCAGAAAGGCTTGAAGGGAAGGTTAGGGTAGGGTCTGTACAAGAGTCTGACCAGGTAGTCCACTGGTTATACTGGGGTTCTCTATGATACAACAGTAGGCCTTTGCTCTTTGTGAGAACACTTTACAAACACAAAAGTGAAAAACTTCAAAGCAGAACAGAATCAAGGCCAAACTTTATTAACATAAAAAGCAAAAGTGAGAAAAACAAAAAGAAAAAAATATATACCTCGTTTGATTGACGGATTGCTACGCAGGAAGAGGCGGGACCTAGGAAGCCTTTGAATTCACAGTGTGCCTCGTCAAGTGTGGACGCAGGGTCCCGCCCCATAACACCAGAGAAAAGGCTTCAGAACAGATTTATAGTTTTTCATTATTTTCTTTTAAACAAAAACAAAAAGAATTTGTTCTCTGGCTGCTGTAGACGTTCTGGCCACATCATAATCCACTTTCTTCCATCACAGGAAGTGAACGTCTGACCGCAGCTATTGGTCAACTCATATGATACAGAATATTTACACTCTTTCAGCCACTGAACATCGCAGTTAGAAAATAGCTCAGATCTGTCATAAATTACAAAACAACCGATTATTTTACAGGAGACATTAATGAGGAAGTGAGACAGGACCCACCCAGACTGAATCATGGGAAATCTTCTCTGGGATTTAGTGCAAGTTAATAACAACAAATCGTCCAATCAAGAATATACTATAGTTCAGTGGTGTCTACATGGCTCTGAATGTCTACATTATGTATTTTATTACACAATATGTACATGTATGTACAGTTCCTGTCCATTGGGGGTCACTGAAGAGGACCAGCCCCTCAAACCCCTGCCCCCCACCCCCCAACAGTGAAACATCTTTATTATTAAATCAATATTATTCTTATTATAATATGTTAATATTCTCAATATTATTTTAAGTTCTCATGATCAATTTTGTAAATAATAAATGGAACAGCACCAAGAAAAAGAAACAGCTGCCAATCACACGGGCTACAGGAATGTAGGTGTGTGTGTGTGTGTGTGTGTGTATGTGAGAGTTAGTTCATCCATTTGCGACAGTTGACAGCTCCACAGTGACAGGGGATTTTATGTTGGTCGTCCTCCAGGTCAAACTTGTAGTCGTAACAGAGCTGAGAGACAGGCAGACAGTCTTATGATCTGATTTAATGGCTAATAAGATATTGATCCACACAACTGATTAGTGACTCATTGTCTGGGAATCATTTAGCATATTAAAAGGTACCTACCTCTTCTCCTCTCTGGATCCTTCGACACGAGCTGATAATTATCTTGTTTTCTCTCTCAACGGAGACGACCTCAGTGATGCAGTTGGGAGCACAACAATGGTTGATGTACCTAAGACAACAAAATCACACCACTTAATGACACACAGTGTCATCACAGCGCTTAACGACACAGTGACATCACAACGCTTAACGACACAGTTCACACGCTTATCGACAGTGACATCACAGCGCTTCATGACAGTTCACACGCTTGACGACACAGTGACATCACAGCGTGTAATGACGCAGTGACATCACAGCACTTAATGACACAGTGACATCACAGTGCCTAATGACAGACATTACAGCGCTTAACGACAGTGACATCACAGCCCTTAATGACACAGACATCACAGCGCTTAACGACAGTTCACACACTTAACGACAGTTCACACTCTTAATGACACAGTGACATCACAGCGCCTAATGACAGACATCACAGCGCTTAACGACACAGTGACATCACAGCCCTTAATGACACAGACATCACAGCGCTTAACGACAGTTCACACACTTAACGACAGTTCACA
>JAODTR010016721.1:26100-49886 GCA_025399935.1 Amblyopsis rosae
GCCCTTAATGACACAGACATCACAGCGCTTAACGACAGTTCACACACTTAACGACAGTTCACATGCTTAATGACACAGTGACATCACAGCGCTTAATGACACACAGTGACATCATAGCGCTTAACGGCAGTTCACATGCTTATCGACAGTGACATCACAGCGTGTAATGACAGTGACATCACAGCGTGTAATGACGCAGTGACATCACAGCCCTTAACGACAAAGTGACATCACAGCCCTTAACGATACAGTGACATCACAGCCCTTAACGACACAGTGACATCACAGCCCTTAACGATACAGTGACATCACAGCCCTTAACGATACAGTGACATCACAGCGCTTAACGACACAGACATCACAGCCCTTAATGACACAGACATCACAGCGCTTAACGACAGTTCACACACTTAACGACAGTTCACATGCTTAATGACACAGTGACATCACAGCGCTTAATGACACACAGTGACATCATAGCGCTTAACGGCAGTTCACATGCTTATCGACACAGTGACATCACAGCGTGTAATGACAGTGACATCACAGCCCTTAACGACACAGTGACATCACAGCCCTTAACGATACAGTGACATCACAGCCCTTAACAACACAGTGACATCACAGCGCTTAACGACAGTGACATCACAGCGCTTAATGACAGACATCACAGCGCTTAACGACACAGTCAGTGATATCACACCGCTTAATGACACAGTGACATCAATGATCTCTGTTGGGTTTGTTTTCATATTCTGGTGTCTAGGTGGGACAGAGTCCACAAATGATGAGACATATCACACTCATTGCAGTAGTGCCTAAACATGATTAAGTGGCCATAGATCCAACAGCTAATGAGCAGTACCTGGCAGGTCCTCCAGTGATGGTGGCGTCAATCACATAGTCATTGTCAATTCTGAACATGTACACCCCTCGATTCTACAGCACACACACAAACAGTGTATTTTAAGGGTTAACAGTCTTTCCTTATTCATTAAACAATTTAACTGTTTAAGAGCAATGTAGTGTGTGTGCGTGCGGGTGTGTGTGTGTGTAAAACCTGTGATTCGTAGACTCTCTCCTTGCGGTTGGCGACTTCACTCCTGATGATGGTACCGATGTACTCAATAACCATGGTACACTTCTCAATGTCTCTGGCTGCATACAGCCCTAGGCCCTGCAAGCACGCGCACGCACACGCACACACACACACACACACGAGAACAGCAGCATGCTGTGAGCAAATCTCTAGATGACAGCTAGCTGGTCTAAATACCCAGTGTATTCTGAGACAAATGATCGATCCCAAGCTCTGCCAGATTAGCCTGTACAACCTAGCTACTTACTGCAACTAGGTTGGACAAAACAGCATAATGGGCTATGACAGTTGACTGTAGGGCTGTCACGGTTAAATAATTTTCCATGCAGTGATTTAGGTTTGTTCAATAGCCATATTTTTGTTCTGTTCCAAGCGGTCAAATGCGAAATATTGCGTTTCTGGGGTCGGTAGAGCTGGACGATATGGCCAAAATTGATATCACGATATATTTAATAATGTCGGTCGATACGGTATAATTTCGAAAATCGATATGAACAATTTAAGCATCCAAATAACGGCTAAGAACACCCATAACGGAACACTTAAAAACGTCTGAAAAATGCATTTGCCAAGTCTATGATACCTCCTTTGAAACTATATTTAAAAAAAATAAAAAATTTACAAATAAATGTTTACCTTTTAGCAAGTGTCAGTAGCGTTATGGTGTGCATGTGCCTAGCACTGTGGTCCCATGAATAAGATGCAGCCAAGTTCCACAGAAGACATTACTGACTGTGTTAGCGGATTAAGTTGACAAAATACATAATATTAAGCCTGTTACATTTGCTGTTAGGTGAGAGTTGATAAAATTGTTTGGCATGTGAAAACAGCCCATACTGCTTTGCACTGGCTGTAGTGCAAGTCATCACACACGTGGTTTCTATTCTTTCTGTTCACCTTGAATACAGCTGGCAGGGCTCTACACTGACTTTTTTCCCCAATGAGCACACATGCTCCTAAAACAGCAAATTAGGAGTCCAGACAAAAAATATGGGAGCACAGTCGAAATTCTAACCTAATTCTAATTATTGCATAACCGTTATGCAATAATTCACCTTTAGTATTTTGTTCATTGTATGTTAATCTCTATAGAATGATGTCTGAATGGCTTGGTTTTTGACAAAGATGATTAGGCCTACATTATCAAGTAGATTTGTATTTATATATTTATATTGGATTTTTTCCACACTTTTGCCCATTATTGTAAAAACTAGGTCTGTCCTAGGTGTCTCCATATTTATTGTGGAGGTATTCAAGTAGAGAAGGACAACCAGCATAACTAGGCTAGAATATAGAAACTTGAGCAAACCTAATTTTGAATGGAATATATCTCGAAAAGATAGGCTACACAGATATATTATTATAACTTCCTATTTTAAATAAAAGTAATATAAAACTATGTATACTACTGTTACTCTACTATAGAAATTATATTATTGTGTACAATGTAGCTTCATGTGAATGTATGGTAAAACACAGGTTTTTACTGTAATTGCACAAACGCGCAGCACAATTTAAAAGCTGGCTGGCGGCGTGATCGTAGTCACACATCCACCTCTAACCATATGAGCATAGGACGGCATTTTTTCCCCACTAGTTTTGCTAGTGTCTTGCCTGTTAGTGTCAGCTAGCTGTGATGACGAGGTAGCTAATATGGGAGTGTGTTTGTGTTCAGCCCGAGACCCGATTCGAATATGGGAACAATAAACACACAATAACGCACTCACCCTGTTGGAAGTGGAACAGGTACCCAGTGCGTGCTGCACTGGGTACAGGGATTTCATAACAATGCGCAACTGCGCATATTTGAGCTGCAAACACGGTGGCTAGAAGTCACTCGCACAAAGTGGGCCTAAATATTTTTTCATGTTTAATACTAGGGCTGACCCCAAATATTTGATTATTCCGGTATTCGTTCGTTGGATATGTATTCGATTTAAATATTGGGATTCGAGTATTTGTTTGTTTTCCCATTATGCATGCATGTTTTCCCATTAATCCCTACTGTCTCCATATAAACCCACATGTTGAAATGTAATTGCCTGGCCTACACTGTGTCATCAAGACAATTGGTTGCAATTGGCTCTGTTTGTAAGAAGACAACAAGGCTATTCATTCAACACACACTATTATTGGGTAATGCAGGAGGAATCAAATATTATTTCTGTTATACTTCTTAATTATAGTTGAGTGTTTTTAATGGTGTTTTTGAGAAAGAGTATTCGAATACTTGTTTGGAAATACCATCAAGTATTCGAAACCTGTAAAATGGTATTCGGGACAGCCCTATTTAATACACACAAAGATTTGTAGTCGCATTTGCGAGTGAAATGGTGGCACTGTAGAGCCCCGTCAGCTGACTGCTGCGCCCGTCATTCCTTGACAAATATCTTATCGAAATACCGGTAATAAGTTTAAAAATCATATCACCATTATTGAAAAAATGTATATCACGGTATATATTGATATTGAATTATTGTCCAGCTCTATTCTGGGGCATGAACACAATATCTAGACAGTGATCTCAGTCCGTTATAAGCCAATGTGCAATGCATATTGGCTACCAGTTTAGTGCACCGGTCTTCTGACTGTAGGTATGCAATCACATTCAGCATATGTTTAATCAAAATGTCAGCTGGAAAATATAATTAATTATAAAGCATATTAAATAGCCTAAGATCAAAAGTGTATGATACGCCAAGCTGCATACCTTAGCTAAGCATTGTTGTAGACAGAAAGAAGTTATATTCGGCTGTTTTCGGTTTAACAACCCAAAGTGTTTGGGTATAACTATTCCGTTTTCATTCCCACGAGAAATAGACAAGTCTCAAAATTACTTGAGAAGTGAGTGTGCTGCCAATACATACATTGTGCGCTGCATCATGCTTGCTGCTCAGACAGAAAGGATTATGACAAAACTGTAGTAAAGTTCAGTAAAGCGTAATGTCAGAGTCGTAAATACATACATTCCCAAAGGCTACAACCGGCTACAACAGGCCTGGGGGGAATGTGTGCTTCAATAGTGCACATTCATCCAGGTGAAACCTCATATTCGATGGGCTAGCCTCATGAAAAAAATGTTATGTAAACATTGCGGTAATGGCGGTTGCTTGCCACCGTTGCTTGTGGGTGTACCTGGATGCGCGAGCGGGCCAAGTAAACGTTGCTCTTCCACTCAGCCTTCATGCGTCGGTATTGGGAGGACTTTGAGTGTCTGCCGGGAGCCGCTACGGACTCTCCTGGAGACAGAGAAAGAACTCCTGGAACAAGCCCTACGATTGGTCCAACCGAACCTGCGCACCTGGGAGCCACACTGGTGACGGAGGGCCTGGATGGACACACAGACACAATGGTTGGTAGAGAGAGAGAGAGTACATGTCCAAGTCATCCTAAATGGTGCTCCGTGTGTGTGTATGGCTGCAGATTACTGTGTTCTACTAGTACCTCTTCGCCTGGCAGGGCTTGGGCTCGGAGCGGGCCGAGCCTGTAGGGTTGAAGGCCAGGGGCCACTCCATCAGGGGGTTCCTGCCAAAGCGAAATGTGTAGCGATCACACGCCTCCACCCCCGGCAGCTAGCGGGAGACACACTGTTAATAGTGCACTATGTCTGCCTGTGTGTGTGTGCACTTGTTTTATGTGTGTGTGTGTACACGTACAGACTCCAGTATCCTGGTGACAGCAGATGTTGTCAGTCCAAACAAGTCTTCTCCCTTCAGGTAAGTAGGGAACAGTTTGAGCATCCCAGCTGATGTCCTAAGCTCTGCAACTGGTCCCAGTACCTGCTCCCACACTCCTGAACACACACACATAGTACAGAGTTATTTCACAGGTGAGCATGGCGACCAAGGAGCCCGGGGAAATCAGGGTCAGGGTTTTTACCTTTTGGGTTGGGCCCTGAGAGGATGAGGTCATCGTGGCCCTTCTCCACCACCTTGACTTTGAACATAGGCTGTCCGCCCTGGTCCTCAATGGAACACACGTACTTGCAGCGCCTAGAGAACACACAGCTCTGTTAGAGACGCTGCCGCAGACCAATGAGAGAGTTGTGAAAGCCTGTTACGCTGAATAGACTTACATTATGTTTATGTGGATACAAGGGAACCATTTAGTGTTTATTGGGATGAAAGTGTGGTGAATTTCCATCAATAGGATAATCATGTCTAGCTCACTTGTACAGTCCAAATGTATTGATCTCCTAATGTATTAATTATCCTGCATCTTTCCAGTTAATCATCACCATGGCTGAAGGCTCAGCTTGCCCATTGTATCCCCTACATAAAAGATACATCAGATGTGTTGAAATACTGGTTTCAATACTAATAAAACAAAACAAGATACAATGTGTGCCCTATGATGCAATACAATATTTGTTTCTCAACTAAATGTAAGAATGAAGACGTGATTCCAGTGTGTGTTAAGCATATGTTGATTATCATCAATCACAATTAGCATATAAAGCTATCATATAATGTATCCCCATGCCTAAAGGGAGCACAATGGATATTACAAACAAACAGAATGAGTCGACTCAGCCGCAGCCCAGACACTGCATCCGCGCTGACACACGCAGCGTACCTGTTGCTATTGCGCATGCTCCAGTAGATCCGGTTGGCGTGGTAGCCGGGCGGGAAGATGGCCGTGCTGTTGTGGAAGGCGGCCATCTGCTGCGGCAGCAGGCGGCCGATGGAGCGGAACAGCAGCGTGCCCACGCGGAAGCGGTGCTGCTTCTGCCCCCGCTGCACCACCGCCGCAATCTGCCGCGCCTCGTCGCGCTGCACGTACACGCGGCGCAGCACGGCGAAGCACCGCAGCTCACAGTCGTACGGGTCCCCCGGGGGGGCAGGGCCGGAGGGGGAGGAGCCCGACGGGGAGGACGAGGGAGACGGGCCCGCGCGGGGCTTGTGGAGGTGGCAGAGCATGGTCTTATCCTGGAGGGCAACACAACGCGCGCCGTCAACAAGAGCGCTAGCTAGCGCACCTGTGTGTGTGTGCATTCATGTATGTGTACCTTGAAGAAGGTACAGTTGGCCTGCAGGGCGCAGGTGAAGTGGTAGGTGTTGGCGCAGCGCAGCCGATTGCAGCCGCTGGTGGCTCCGGTCTGCTGGCAGTAGGCACAGCGCAGGGCCAGGCCTCTCCTCAGGGCCAGCTCTACGTTGATGAGGGCTCCTGCCTGGGTCTCGTACACCTCGCTGGACCACAGAGCACAGTTCAGGTGCACCTGCATGGGGACGACACACACGGCCGATGTTAGCAGGCGGCACCTGGGCACTAGGCTAGCACAGAGGGCCACTAGAGAGCAGTAGAGAGCAGCACGACAGTATACGCCAATGGACTATGGCGGTAGAGGCAAGCGGGAACCTCTAGTACCGAGAAAGGAATATAAACACAAAACTTGCAGTTCCTCGAATGGCCACTTGAGGCTGACTGCCAAAGGGAGTCAACCTCATAGACTCCCATGTCTGACGTTACAGCAAGAATAAACATTTGTCCATTTATATTTGCAGGCTATGAGTAGAACATATAGGCTGATGAACAACTAGAGCAGTGAGGGACTACAACAGAATCCAGTAGAGGGCAGTATATGCTCACCCAGAGGTCCAGGTCCAGGTTCAGCAGTCTGGCTGGGCCGTCTGTCCGTCCATCACCCTGCTGGTGACAGAAGCAGCATCTCCGCTGGTCCTTGGGCAGCGGGTCGGGGCAGAGACACGACCCCATGTTTTTCAACAGTGTGTCCACTTCCTCCTGCGTTGGCATGGCAACCGCCTCGTTGACTGCTCGCGGCCCCCTGGGTCAGGCAGTAAAGCAGAAGATGTAGTTAAGGGGCGGGGCTAACCTGGACAGTTACACCGGGGGCGGGGTTATCCTGGGCTACATCTTGGGGCGGGGCTACCCTCAGCAGGTAAAACAAGGGTAGGTCTAATCGTGACGGAAACACAGGGGCGGGGTTAACCCGAGAAAGTAAACGTTGATTTGACATCTTCCCATCTTAAACGTATGCTGCCTCGTTCTGATATAAATGCATGAAATTCTGAAATCGAATATGTCGACACAGCCATTACGGACGTATCCTTTAATTGGAACAGTGAGCTGTGCACTGACAGAAGTGGTTCTAGACTAGAGCCACGTGGTTCTACCATCATACTATCATCTACCATCTGTATTGTGATGAAACACAATCTAAAGCAGTAAAACACAAACAATCCTATATGGACAGCCAAACTTCTCCCTGTTTTGTAACCTGCTGGGGCTAACCTGAACAGTAAATCAGGAGGCGGGGCTGACGTGACCTATATAACGGGGCGGGGCTGACCTGAGTTATAAAACAGGGGGCGGGGCTGACCTGGCTAAGGAGATGTGAACACTCCAGCGGCGCCAGCGTAAACCCTTCATCCTCTTCCCGTGACGAGGCAGAGACTCTTCTCCTCCAGGAACAGCGCGGGGGTGTGGCTTCAACTTTACGGTCACCTGTCAATAAAGTCAACTGGTCAATTAACAAAGCAATAAATCAATCTGTGAATCTAACCTAGACCAATAAGCAATCCGACTAACAGACAAAGCAGCTAATCAATGACCCGCTTACTAATGGACAATCAGCTGTCTCGGACAGTTAGAGCAAATGAGGCAGACCCTCCTCCCCTACCTTCAGGCTGTCCGTCTTGGGCTTGGTTTCCATGGTGACGGCAGCGGCAGGGGGGAAGGAAATGGGGGGCGAGGAGGGTGGAGGAAGAGAAGAGGAGGGAAGACAGTGGACAGCGATGGAGGACATGTTGCTGGTGTATCGATGTTGAGGGGCGCTGGTTATATCCATCTGGGGAAGGGGGGGAGAGAGAGAGAGACCAGTGTGACATGACAGACAGGCTCTCCTCTGGATGACTGACAAGAGTGCATGCTGGGAGATTTACCTTGCTGAGAGATAAAGCGTAGAGAGAACGACAGCTGGTACTGCAGAACAACAGATTGGAGCCCTACATGCACAGTCAATTGTCAAGAGTCTTTTCATGAATGAAAAGAGACCAATTGGATTTTAGTGTGTGCATACCTGTTGGAGGTCCTTGCTTGACAACCCAACTGCATTTCCCAGAAACCCTTTGCACTGGGAGCACTGAGGCCTGGCAGCATTTACACCTACACACACACACAAACAAACATTATTAAGAGAGGCAGATAGAAGGACAGATAAACATACAGATCAATACTGACCAGCAGTATTGACAGCTCCAGGAGGTCGGACCAATCGGCTGGTATCTGCACCCTACACACACACAGAGATAGAGAGGTGAACAGAGGTGACAGACCGTAACATAAGCTAGCTAATTGGCGGCAGACTGTTAGCATGTAGTGGTAATGTGGTATCCAAGCAACCTGCTGCAGAGGGACCCTGACAGAGGCCAGCATCGCCAGGCTTCTGCGGTCCAGGGTGCTGGGCGGGGGAGGGGGCGGAGCCAATGGGCTCAACTGATAGCTGCTGGGCACTGGCACACGCAGCAGGTTGGCCACAGCGGCCATGATGCCCGGGATGTTCTGGACACAAGACAGGAAGGAGTCAGGAGACGCATAACCTTTGACCCCTGACTGACAAAACAAAGCCAGTTCATAGCTCCAAAGATATTAGAATAATAAAGATGGCGCATTGTGAATGAGAGCAAAAATGGAACGCTTCTGGTAGGGTTGGGCCGATAAGACTTATTCTAATAGAGACAACTCAACTGGATTCAACACTGAGCTCACCTTAGCAGCCGCAGGGGTCAAACTGATTGCTATGGAAACCAGCCCAGCCGGGGAACAAGAGGGATGACCCATGGGGGCTGGCTCCGCCTTCACTTCTTGCTTTACTGCAGAGCCTAGTCTCACACACACAGACAGTTCAAGGTCCCACGCAGTCACAAGTGCGTCCATACAGTACATGTACGTATATATGGATGGTCTCTTAAGTAAAGCAGCATTCTGCAAGCGTTCTGCCACAATGAGTCTCACCCAAGTGAGTGAATGACCACTCACTCCTGACAGGAACTCAACATATTATGAAAACACACAAACAGAAAGAGACCATTTAAGCTCCAGAAAGGGGCTAATGATTGACTAAAAGTACTATTTACAGTACCTAAATAATATTTTATATTGTCTAAAAAAAGGTAAGACCCTTTCACATGGCTGTGAGCCCTCACCTTTGCCCCAGGCGCAGGGCATGATTGGTATTGTAGGCGAAGGGCAGGGTGAGGGGGACTCCAGTTTGATCCAAGAGAGGTCTGGGTAGCGGCTGATCTCGTCCACATCTGACTCTGGAGAGGAGGGGGGCACCAGGCTGTCGGGGCTGTCTCGGTCGCGCTCCGGACACGCCTCCTGCACACGCAGCTCTTCTTGGTTGTTGTGGGGTGGGGTGGGCAAAGAGGCGGGGACATCCACCATCCTGGAGGCATGGTTTACAGGCACAAGCTCCTCCCCCTTCTGCTTGAGCCCAGGAACGCTTTTCACTGCGAGACCAAAAGGAGTAGCGATCGCTTAAGTAAAGCTAGTTTAAGCAGTACTCCACCGTGGGTGCTGGGGACCAGCAACATTCAGAATGAAGAGACTCGCTTCACCGTCAGTACTGCGGACCAGCTCGTCAGTGCTGGCAAAGCCGTTCATCATCTTCTGCCTGGCAACCGGAGGGGGTGTGGGGGGCAGGGATGCTGGAGGCGTGGGCGGGTTACTCAGGTTGTTCTGCAGGGCATGACATGAGAGAGGATGACATACCTGTGAAATAGCCCCACTGTGGCCATACAGTGGCTAGTAGCTCTAGTATGTCAAACATGCATCTATTTTCAGCTGTTATACAAGCAAACCTCAGTTTTAGCAGCAGTAATACTACCTTGTATATGAGCTGGGAGTAGTAATCAGTCACTCCGTCCAGACAGGCGTTACCAAAGCATCCAGACAGACGGTTGTCTCTCTCCAGAGAGGAACATCCGTAGGGGGTAAAGAGAGACAGGTTCACCCCCAACACTGGCTCCATGAGCGGGAGGACAGACAGCTGTAGAGACAGAGGGACGTTATTTAGAGAGATGAGCATTGCCATCAGTTAGACCAGGGGTGGGGGGAACCCTGGTCCTGATTCTAATCAATGGGTCGTTATCAAGCTTCTAACAACCTATTCATTAGAATCAGGTGTGTTGGAGCAGGGAGACATCTAACCCCCGGAATTCCACTGGGCGAGTGCACCGAGCGTGTGTGACCCGGCCTCCGGAACTGATCGCAGCCACTCTAGTCACTGCTTTCACTTCCACCACACACAACCCGAGGCGTGTTTGAAGCATCCCAGAAGCAGCCCAGAAGCGGCTCTACACTCTGCTTCGCTAAAAGTAGGTGCCATGTTGATTTTTGACTGATGCCGCGGCCAACACGCTCTGCTAAAATACAAAATACAATTAAAATCGCATGCAATGTGTGCAGGCTCTCGATCGTATTTAGCATGACTACATTGGTGGCAAGAGGCCAGAAGTGGACGGATTTGACATCTGGGACGATAGGTTCATTTGATAAATAAATAAAAAAGAGTTTTATGACATCACAAATCTGTTTTATAAGAACAATTCCAGAAAGGTCCATGGTGTGGATATAATTGCAGTAGTTTTTGAGGGTGGACGTGACAGAAAGTAAGTCAATGTCAGACAGGCAAAGTTGTTTTTATTGATCTCGCCAATACAACTGGCTCGCAGCGCTACGCTTTGAGATGCTCCTGGTGGAAGTTGACGCTTCGAGTTCTTGGTGGAATTCCGAGGTGAAACATGCAGGACAGTGGCTCTCCAGGACCAGGGTTCCCTATCTCTGAGATAGACACACACAGACAGACGGTATCTGACATACCTGTTTGAGCTCACTCAGTTCATCTGTACTGGGAGAGAAGATCTTCTCCTCATCCTCTTTCTTCCTCCTCTTTGCTTTTGGCTGTCTCTCTCTCTCCACCCGACCTCCTCTCTTACAGGCACCTCCTCTCTGTTGCCTCCTCTTCAACTCCTGCATGCATCCGTCCATCCCTGCTGCCTCCACCTGGAGAAAGAGCAGAGGTGGAGAGATAGAGATAGTTTATATTAACAATTCCATTCTTTACTCAAAGCAGTTTATTTGTGGCCACGTAAGGGAAATATGACATTCGTTTGACTTTCAGAATTTAATTTCCACTGGAGTAGCAAAATTTATTTTAGTCCATGTCAGCAAGGCAAAGAGCAGTGTTTGTTACTGAAGTAACCTGTGTGCCAGCACATTTTCCATCCAAGGGCTCTGATATTATGCTGTTGGCCTCACTAGGAAGACCATTTTCAATACTAATTGCAATTTAAAAAGTTTAAAACACTAAAAGTTAACACATACATTCTTACTATTCAATTAAAGAGGATTTCTCCCCAGAACATTCCCGAGACCTTTCTCTGAACTCACCATGTTGTAGTTGTCCTGGGAACCAGGTCTGGCCATTACATCCTCTTCTTCAGATCGCAGGCTCTCATTAGACATTTGGCGGCATGCGGCCAGGGCGTGGTTGCCAGAGGACAGGGTGGTTGCCGGGGAGCTCTTGCCTTTGAGGAGCTGTTTGAGGAGCTCCTTGCCTGCATCTCCAGCTGCTCCCTGAGGAGGAGAGGAGAAGCCATCCTCTGTCTTCACCAGGACACCTCCACATGTCACTATCTCCACATTCTCCTCCTGCAACACAGTGGGTGGTGTCTGTCAACATGCTCCTTGCCATTCATCTTCAGCAGCAACGTATGCCTCTAGTATACAAAATAACACTTAAAGGCAAGGTCAGGCGGAGTCAGCCCTTCTCGAGAACGCTTGCTAAATTCAAGCTTCAATCAAAACAATTTCCCTCAGAAGCTCCGCCCCCCACACACTGAACCACATTGCAAAGCCAGCGGCGTTCTTGTTGTGTTGTGACATTTGGTGTATTAGCTTACAATTAGCTTACAATAGCTGACTATACCTAGACTAGTTGATTACGGTGTAGATGAACAGGTCTCACCTTGACCTCCATAGGGCACCCAGACAAAGATGAGCTGTGAGGGAAAGGCAGATCTGATTGGTCGACTGCTGCCCGAGTGGGAGTGGCACAGGAAGTGTCAGAGAAAGCCGGCGTGGGCGGTGCCGTGATGTTGTCATCAGAGTGGGAAGACAGGGGTGTCCTCGCGCCACACAGCAGGCCGTCATCGTCCATGCGTCTGCCCCTCCTCCTGCTCTCCTCTGGGAGGTGGTCGGGGTACAGCTGGAGCACCGAGGAGGGGGAGGAGTCTGGTCTGAAGGGGTGGCGCTGGAGCTCCCCCCCTCCCCCAGCTAGAGGCTGAGAGGGGGGCGTCGCTCCCGGCGGGCGCACCGAACCCTGGACTCCAGCAGGGCCCGGGGGCCTGGCAAGGTGGAGGGGGGCTCCAGGCAGGGACCTGCTCAGCATGTAGGCCTGCTGCGGAGATCCAGGGGTGGGAGAGGACTGGAGGAAGTCCTGGGGTAGCTCGGAGCTGAAGAAGGGCATCTGCAAGAGGCTCTCCCCGCCAGACACTGTCCCCGAGGCGGCCTGGGGCCCCAACGGAGGCCCCACCCGGGACCCAGGCAGCAGCTGTTCTACATCCATCCTCTGCTGCAAGGCCCGATGGCGATCCACCTGTGAGCAATGCCAGCCCATTATTAAAACACAGCCACGTACAACACAGGCTACCCCCGTCATTAGAATGCACCTTTATCCTGAATACTTTAATGTTAGGGGTGGAACGGTTCACCAAATTTCTACATGAGCCACGGTTCGGTTCATATATCAGCTTTTTTTTAGGGTTAAAAATGGCATTCTTTCTGCCCTTTTGCCCGTTGGTTCTGTAGAATACTTTATTTTTACTATACTTTCTGCCACTAAATGTCACACTAAGCACACCAGCTTCTCAGATTTTTTTTTTTGTGTGCCACACATGCCCTATGCTATGCTAACAGCCAGCTCAGCTAGCTTTATGTAAACAAAGAAAATGAGGTTGGATTACAACACACAAAGTATTTGTCGTTCTCTGCTAAGGACTTAATTATTCCATTATATCCTTACATAGAAAACTATTTGTTTGTCGTTATATTCATGTTTAAATTAGACAACTTTTTAAAATCTATATCTTGGAATACTAAAGAGAAGAACACTAGTTTCTTTGCTAAAGGTTACACAATGTAACCACGCAAAGCACAACAAACCATTTACCGCATTACTGTATTGATACACCCCACAGACTACACATCAGAGCTACATGAAAGCCAAGGTAACTGCTGCGACATGCCTAACCCAGCCAGACAGCAACTGTACTACAGCATTCCGTGTGTGTGTGTGTGTGTGTAACTCTGTGTGCTGTCATTTCTCAGCAAAATGACACTTAACATTTAGCATTTAAATGATGTGTGATATTATTTTAAATTGTTGAGTTTGAGTAGTCTAGTACAGATCGGAAGGCAATAAACTCTTGCCTTAAACGCCTCAAACCCGACATCATAGTGACGGGAGTTACTTAATCCATCAATGAGAACACACGTGTCCTATATGTTGCTTGATGTGTTTCGATAAAGAAAGGCTGAGTGGTTCTATAGTTATTGTGAAATAAACAAATGGTTAAGTTACAGTAGCAACGTTACGAGCGCTCAACAGGCTGTACCTGCAGCGGGTGTGTAAGAACCGTGGTTCTGCCTTCTGGAACCGCTACACGAAACCATGGACTGTTTTGGTCTCTGGGTTCAGAACCGTTACACCCCTAATCAATGTACATATCCATATTAGGTTTGGAAAAATTTTATTCTAGATTTGGATTTGTGACACGTTTTGAATATCAAAAAGATGACATATTCACAGATATTTGGAGTTAGTAACGCTAAGATCATGTTGTGAGTTCAGAATACTGAGATTCCAACATGGTTAAACCTGATGAGCAGGCACAAGCAGTACAGTCCCACTGTACAGTCTTTAAAGACCCATAAATACGAGTAGGCAGAATAATCCTGCAGACTGTCACCTCCTGCAGGAGCTGAAGTCTCTGTCTCTCCTGCTGTTCTCTCAGCCTCTCTCTCCTCTCTCGCTCTTGGAAACCTTCACTGAATGGGTTGTTGTCATCAAACTTCACCTGATTGAGAAGAGAGACGTTAACCTGCCTGCCTGCCTGTCTGTTTGACAACAAGGAGAGAGAGAGCTGGGCTACTTGTGTCCGGTTGTTGACCTTGTGTGTGGATGTGTGTGTGCAAGGGGGGCTGTGTGCGCTGGATGTGGAAGAGTGTGTGGCACCTGTGGGTTGTGCGTGTTGGCCGTGGGGGCTCCAGCAACCCCTCCAGGGGGGCAGGGTTTGGTCTGGGTGAAGCCCGCTGCGTGGCCAGGCAGGGCAGCGACAGGAGCCTGGGCCGGCCTCCAGCCTGGAGGAACGCTGGGAACGCACGCAGAGGGGGCGGGGCCCGCCGGCCGAGGAGGCAGGGCTATCGGGGGCTGCACCAGCATGGGCTGGCCAGGTGGGGGTGCTGTGGGAGACTGCTGCTGCTGCTTGGATTTGTAGTCTTCGATCAGCTCTGTGTGATCCTTCTGCTGTTTCTTGATCTGAAGACAGGAGAGGAGAGAAGGAGGGGAGAGGAGATATAAGTGTGATAGACAACTAGGCTAGGTCTGGAGCTAGTAATACCAGTTAGTATGTATTAGCATAGTCAAGCATGTGGGTGCTACCAGGTACCTGCTCCAGCTGTTTCTGCAGCGCCCCCTGTTGCTGGCTGAGGTTGTTCAGCTGCTTGGCGTCGTCCTCCGAGACAGGCCGGCCAGCTTTCTTGGCCGCCCTCTGCTTGGCTGACAGAGCCTTCTTGGCTTTCCTGTGGCCGCTGATCTGCTCCTCCAGATAAGTCTGCTGCATGAGGAGCAGGCGCTGCGTCTCCCCCAGCCACTCCTCGTACTGGCGCCGCTGGGCCTCGTCTGCGGTGGCGCGCGCACACACACACACAGCTGTTAGCACCACTAACTCATCTCCCCGGTGTGTTCCTTCATTCTAGGGGCTGTGACCTTTGAACTGTGTCTCTCTGCATGTTCATGATGTTTTACTTACTGACAAACCCCGGGGCAAAGCTAGGGGGCGCTGGCCGAGCGAGCTGTGGCGTCAACTTCCCGTCCTGACAAAAACATACAAATTTAAATTAATATAATTAATATTATCATTATTATTATGTGATTAATAACAATATGATTGATTATAGAAGGGTGTTTACTACTGACCTGTCCTAAGATCTGTGGAGGGGGAGGAGGCCCCGCCGGAGCCTGTGCATCTGGTGCCTGCGGGAGCCTAAAACAAACACTCACACTTAGCCTGGAAGTCTATAGTGAAGGTTCCATAAAAGCGTGGTTAGTTATGCAAGTCTATATTCCAACCACTGTGCTTAATAATAATTGTGTGTGTTGTTACCGGTTAATAACCAAGGGGCTGAGTCCCAGGCTGTTCTGCGTCATGACTTTGTTTATTCCCTGGAGAGCCACCATCTTAGCCTTCATGATGGGGTCGGAGATGGAGTCAAAATCTGCATGTGAACACACACACGCAACATATCAGTAATTGAATAACAGACTATCCAACTGAAACACATCCATCCAGTGATTATCCATTCAGTGGTCTTTCCATTAATCCAGCCATCCTATTCACCCTCCCTCTGTGTGTGTGTGTGTGTGTGTGTGTGTGTGTGTGTGTATGTGTGTCCCCTACCCATGGTGTCCCCCAGGTTGTCGGGCCTCTGCCTTATCAGGGTCTGCATCTGTCTGTGCTGCTGCTGCTCCTGTCTCTCCTGGTCCAGCAGGTCCTGCAGGAGGAGCGGCTGCTCCTCCAGGAGAAGGGGTCTCTGGGAGGCCTGGCTGGGAGACAGGGGGGCCTGAGGAGAGGCCTGGGAAAGAGAAGGAGGGTTGGGGGAGAGGAGGAGGAGGCGTGCCTGCTGGCTGTGAGCGCTGGGCACAGCGCCAGCCTGTGGGAAGGCCGAGGATTGGCCTGGACACACACACACACACACACACACACACACACACACACACACAAACATGGAGGTGGTCAGTGGAGGCAGCAACACAACACTGCGGTAAGCGGTCAATGTGACTGACCTACTGTATAAGCGGTTGATATATTTCAAATGTCTTTCATGCAGGAATTTATGAATGGAATGCAGGCTGCATCTTTACTGTGACTTCGGCAGCCACACACACGTATATGGAAGGCTAGCTGCACTAAATTGTAAATGTAAACATCACAACAGCGTGTGTGTTTCACCTGCAGGTGGAGCGGGGCCTCTAGGAGCCTGGACAGACAAACATCCAGCCGACACGAGCTCTCTCTTCTCCTGAAACACACAGGCAGAGGGGTTAGGTAAAGCAGCGTACCCACCACACACACAAGGCAGCGAAGCCAGAGAGACAAGCTCCTAACCTGGGAGTGGAGGCTGGAGGCTCCTGGGTGCCCGGGAGGTTGGATGTGGTGGCCTGGGAGCTGTGAAGTCACTGCAGCCTCCCTCGCTTCCTGTTTGACCTGCCCTGTTGGGTGGCCGCCAGCGTCTGATCTCCTGCTCTCCTCCATGTCCAGTTCGTCGCTGAACATGTCTTTAATGTCTTTCTTGTCCTCGAAGTTGAGCTCCGGGTCGGCGTACGCGATCAGGTCAAACTTTCCTGACAACAGGAAGTCGTCAAGGTGGAGATCGTTAGGACCCAGGTCAATGTCCTCTTTACCTGGAGTGGGAAACAGGAGTTGGTAGACACACTAGCTGCGTTTACATGGACCCTTTTATTCAGATTAGAATCGGGTTAAAAGCCCAACCTGAAAGACAATGCTACATATAAAACACCACGTTTGGAAGAGAAACTGCCAACCAGATCGAAATTTCATTCCAGCAGAAGCAGAGATGTGGTATAACCCGTTCCATTACCCGATTGAAAGAAAAATCTACAATGTAAACGCTTAGACCACATTACTTCCTGGTTGCGTTCTAATGTGCATGCCCCCATCTTACGTTTTGTGTGATGTCAGTTAACTATTCTGCACAGCCACTGCACAATGGATGTAAGAACGGTACAAAGTCTGGACAAATCAACTGCGGTGCGAGCAAATGGGAGTTAGTACGGTGACTTCATCTGGAGCCATACACTTCTCCACCAGTCACACAAATAGCCTCAATCGCCGATGTACCTACAACTAGAAGCTAGCCGGTTTTACCATTTGCTAGCGGGACACGTTACATTATGAGCAAGATAATATGTGCATGTTTAACATCTATTGCGATGAGTTGCGACGGCGCATGTAAACAGCAGACCCGATTAGGTGACATCCCATGTAAACAGGCAACCCGAAACCGTCAATAGGAAAGATTCCATTTGGAAAGACAGAAGTGGCCATGTAAACCCAGCTACTGTTATGTTATTAACTAGAAACATACGTTCACTTTAAGCTGCTCCATTATAGGAAAATAACCACTGATTCTTTTCAGTCAGTTCAAGGCACAAAGTGCGTACCAAGTGTGTGTCATGGTTTACTTCTAAAGCAGTGTGACCTCATAAGGTGTGTCAGCTTGTTACAAAAATAAATCTGAATCAAGTGTAAATAAACCACTGTAGCCTTCATGTGCATGCTACAGGCAATGCACATGTGGACAGTGGACTGCATGTAGGTCATGGTGACACGGGCAGCTCACCATCCTCTGGGTCCAGGTTCAGGTTGAGATCCACCAGGTCTTTCACCTCCACGTCTTCCAGGTCCTTCACGGCAGAGTCCTCTCCTTCCAGGTGCTCCTCCATGTTCTCGGGCCCCGGCAGCGCCACTGCGCTGCTCGGCGTGTTGCCGTGGTGACCCAGCACGGCTGACATGGGAGTGGCGTGCTGAGACAGATGCTCCATGGCAGAATGCAGGCCCAGGCCGGGGCTCTGGTCCAGGGGCGGGGCCACGGGGTAGGGGGGTCTGATGGGGCCGCCCGGTGCGCGGTGCCGCAGCTCTATGAACGGCTGGCCCATGATGCCGTGCGGCTGCATGGTCAGGGTGCGGGGGAGGAAGGGGAGGCCTTGGCCTGTGAGGGAGAAAGGGGGAGGGGTTTGATGTCACTCAAAAGGAACCAATGGAAACACATACACACACACTCATCAGGCCTTTCCTGACCTGTCATCAGCTGTGGGTGGCTGCCGGGAGCAGTGACTGGCCGGATGCCTGGGAAGTCCCGGGGCAGGGGCCTGCTCATGAGGGCCCCTTCAGGGCCCAGGCCGGCTCTCTGGAAGGCCTCTAGGCTGTGCTGCAGGCCTGCGGGGGAGAACCTGAGAGGGCAGGAGACAGGGGGTGAGGAGAGGGCAGGGAGGGGCAGGGGGGAGGAGCACCGCACCGTGACACAGCCCTCGACCGGAAGCCCACCTCATGACGGGGGGTCTGACACCCATGGTGGCCCCGGGGCCCTGGGGTAGGCCCTGCCTGGGGTAAGGGCCCTCGTTGGGGACCGACGCCCCCCTGCCTCTCCCGGTGCCCGGGTAGGGAGGCGGGGGGCGCCCGTACACGTCTATCTGAGCGTCCTCCTGCGACCAGTGGCGAGGCATTCCTGGACTGGGAGCAGGACCGGGACCAGGAGCAGGGGGCCCAGCGGGCCCTGTGGAGGGACAGGCCGCTTCCTGGCGGAGAGACTTCTGCTGCTGCTGCCTGAGGAGCAGCTGGCGGAGTCTCTGGCGCTGTGCAACACACAGCAGACACTGGATTAGACATCACAGCCTTGCAGTGGGGATCCCTGGCAACGTAACAGCATGGCTACATAGTCCTCCTGGAGATGAACATCGCCATCGTTATTACATTTCAATTCACCAACTTTCCCTGATATTCGAGCAATTTAGCAATACAGTAGCAGAATCTTTAGAGCTATACTGTACCAGTACCATTATTGGATCAACAAAAGAGTATAGTATTAATAACTGTCCAACAGGACATTAGGACATGTGGGCATTTGAGCCATTGTCAACATTCTGACAGTAACTTGCAAACGATACATGTTGGATTAAAGTGATGCTGAAAATCCCTGTTGTATCCTTACCAGTCCAAACCTGCATGTGTGAAAACACTGAAATGTCTCCCGGTGTCTCTGAACAGGACTGGCGTGGTGTGTGGTGACATTTCGCTAGATGTGTTTGTGTGCAGCAACACAGTGTACATATAAAACTTGGACTTGGTTATTCCATCACCAGACTATGCGTCTGCCCCACCAATTCACGAGCCTCTACATGCCATGCAGTATGCGAAGCGCATGCGCCACTCATTTCATGGTCATGCAAAAAGGAAGCTATATAGATATGGGTTTATTTTGAGCAATCTGATTCTGTCCTGCCAAACGGACGCTGCCTAAATTGTTTAAAAAAAGGACACTAATGCAAAACTAAGGAACCGTTAAAGATGACTTTCGTATTATTATAAAAAAAATGATTAACCCTTTAAACCCTAAGGGTCTTTTGGCCGTTTTTCCACTGCTTTCTTATAATGGTGTCTAAAACAATTTCAGTAATAGCTACAAAGTATTTTATGTCTCTGACATCAGCACCCTCTCAGCTACAATTATAAAAATATCACAAAATATTAGTTTTTTTACTCAGTTGGTTATTAAAATTGACATAAGCAGAAGGTCTACTGCAACCACTGGTGTGAGATCAACCACCTGTCTCAGTTTCTCCTCAGAGTCGCCCAGCTGAGGAAGCATGCCGATTGGTCCCTCCAGAGGGCTGCCGCCCAAAGCTGTCAATTCATTGGCCGCGGCCTTGTCTGTCTGCACTGGTCCTGGCGTCACGTGACCCTGTTCGAAGGCGTCGCGAGCTGGGGTCTGACTGCCCAGGCTGAAGCTCCCCTCGTCGGACATCCCAGGGTGCTTTGGGGTGTGGCCGCCGGGGGTTCTGGGTTGCTGAAGTCTCCCTGGAGACTGAGAGAGACAGACAGAGAGAGAGAGGTGAAAACGGGGGGCAGGGCGGTGTTTCCACTACAGAGGAGACACTAGCAACACCTCTAACCTGCTGGGGAGGCTGGTGCAGCGGGGACAGCCCAGTGCCTCCGGGCTGGGGTGGGAAGCCGTCCGTGGGCCTGGGCGTGCCAGGGGCGTGGCTGTAGGGGTCGGGGGGCGGTCGCTGGGCGGCAGGGCCGGTGGAGGGTGGCTGGCTCCCCGGGGAGCGCTCCCTCGGGAAGCAGTCGGAGGGGCGCGATGTGCCGGGCCCGGGCGGGTGCGGCTCGAGGGAGGAGGGGGAGGGCCTGCGATTGGCCGCCTGCTGCTGCTGGCACAGCTGCTCCAACCGCAGCGCCGGCGACGGGTGGTAGGAGGGGTCGGTGTGGGGCCGGGGAGTGCCGGGGGTCTGGGGTGCGGCGTAGGGGTCCGGGGGAGTGCGGTGAGGGGAGCCCAGAGCAGACAGCGGGCTGGACGAGGCCTCCGTATCTAGGGCCCTGGAGGAGGGGACCGGGGAGCGATCCGGCTGGCCCTGGATGTACATGGGCATGGGGGCCTTGAACAGCCCCCCTGGGCCCCTCTGGAAGTCCCCTCTCACACCAGCATGTCTGGGAGGAAGCTCAGAGGGGGAGCTGGAGGATGGACTCAGCATCCCCGGAGCACGGTGGGTTGCTAGGAGACAACAACAATAGGAGCTTAGTCTACAGAAAGTGCCTGCGTCTCCTACAGATGTAGGAAACAATGGAGAGTGTCCCTCTGGCACCGGTTCTACCAGACATTGTGTAGAAGAGACAAAGAAAGAATGAATGGAACTCTAAATATGCATTTTTTAGTGTTTCTTTTTTTAATTTAGTTAGTAAATATTTTTTTAGCATTTTTAGAGGCTTTTTGAAGCACATATCCCGCCCCTCCCCACAAAAATACAATCATCTGCTTTATAACACCCAAACATTTACATGGGAGAATTATTCTTTCTATCTAGTTATGATGTAATTACATTTCAAATGTCCGATTGAGGTGTTTATACACAGATTTTCATTCGGGTTGGGCTTATAATTCTATTCCAATCGGAATATTAGGGTCCATGTAAAGGCAGTTACTGATCCAAGTGTCCAGTTGTAACTCACCTTGCTGGGCTCCTATGGACCTGGAGGGATCTTGGGCTTTGTAGTCAGGCGAGCAAGACCCCAGTGCATCGTGGGCCGGCGAGGCTGCATTAAGCCTGTGCTGCTGAGCGGATGGGGGCCGTGGGGTCCCCACTGTCTTAGTGTAGGGGTCCCATGGTGACGAGGGGCGCGAGGATGGGGGGGAGAACACTTGAGGGGACGATGGGGGTGGAGCTTGAGGCCTGAGGAAAACGTCATCGGCCAGCCCGGAGCCCAGGTTCTTGCCCCCGGCGACGGGCTGCTGGGGAGTCGTCAGGGGGCTTCGACTGCCCGTCTCCGGAGAAATTCCCCCTGGGAGTGTCTGGTTGCCGAGCAACTGTTGCTGTTGCTGCTGTCGGAGTTGCTCAATTTTCACCTGCTCCAACTTCTGACAGGCCTCCATTTTAGCCTGCTGTTTAAACATCTGTCTCTGTTGCTGAGACACAGAGATATACAGAAACACTTAAGAGTCAGGTGCAGACTTACTGTGAATGTCATTGTCATAAGAAATGCAACATGACATGGATGCTAGCAATGCTCTCTCTCTCTCCCTCTCTCTCTCAGTAGTGAATGGAGTGTGTATGAAGTTAGGGCATGCTGGGAATGGTTCTACTGGTCACATGTTTTAGTTGACACTACCATGGTGGTGATAGAAGGGTACAGGGAGGCTTACAAATCGAACCTCTGCCGGACAATATTACTCTAACTCTCTCTCTTCCCTGATATCTACACATGACGGCATCTCTTTGACCTTCAGGACCTTTTCAGCATTCCACATTGAAACCAGCAGGTGCCATTAGCTACTTGGCCAGCCTGTGGCTAGAATATTTCAGTAAATGCCAAGTTTCCCCGCAGTTTAAAAATGTGTTCAGCTAATTTGCGCCTAGTGAGGATATATAAAGGCTAGCAGCACAGAATAACACCCGATCTGGGCTAAATGCCAGTTGTACCTATGTTCTGACACTTGTGTGTTTGAGTGTGAATCAAACACACCTCAGTTTACTATGTTCAGTTCTTCATACATTATTTTGCCCAGAAGGTATATACACAGCCAAACCCGGCTCAATCCTCTTAAAATCCTCTTAATTTCTAGAGCGATTGGTTGAGCCTGGCTGGAAGAGGGGCTTGACTCTGCAATAACCCTCAGTGATGATGTCACTTTGCACTGTGACCAACTTGTCCTAGTGTCCATTATAGAAAGGTTTGTGAAGCATAACATAAACTGGATATTATATCTGGACAGATGCACACATCTCTGCGTACATCTTATATCAAAACTATGCCAAGCTTCCACATGCCACATCTAAACTCCAAACCAGTTCTTTTGCTCAGACAAACTCAATCAATGGCAGAAAAGAGGGATTCCAAATATTGTGAATCAAGCCAGGACTGCGGAAAGCAGTTTGCCTTGAGATCTTACCAGAGCCTCTTTGCCACCTCCTGCTACAGATGCCTGGTAGGGACAATCTTTATCTGTAGGTGATTTTAGGGCTTTGCTTTTGAGGAGATTTTCCTGCCTCTTCTTACCGGATCCCCAAGAGTCATTAAGCTCTCCCTTTTTAGACAATCCACAGTTAGAGAGTTAGTCCAACACCTGCCACACACACAACGCTACAACAACTCACATGTCGTCAGGGCTAACTGCATTAGGATTAGGATTACAAACTCATCAATACTTAATAAACGTATGAAATACTCCACATATCCATCTCTTGATCGCTCAGGTTATCTGACTGTTATCCTCCCGTCATACCTTCCAATAGTTAACTAATGGTTTCTAACGGGGGCAGGAGATTAGCACCATTATGATACAGATTCAGCAGCTGTTATGGGCCTGGACCTCTCAGTTAAAGAATGATGTAGACATACAGGACAGATGCCTAATCTTCTAGAGTTACAGACGCATTCTCGTGACATTTGGTGGAAAGGTTGGCCACCAATGAGATATTCGGTGTATTCTTTATCACTGGGAGATGCGATGAAGAGCTACGGGATCTACAAAATACTAAATAATTCATTCACATGATGAATAATTCCTTATCAACATTCAATAAAAAGGTGATTGATAGATGTCCAATGGTTTATGCGGATGTTGTCATGGTAGCATGGATATAATTAGCAGCCATGAATTTTGACAACACCACAATTCTGCTTCCAATCAGGGAGCTGTTTAGGGGGTGTGGTGCTGATCCCCCCCCCTCCCACTTGCTACAACTGATGGAAGAGTGATGGGTTAACCAAGGCCTACACACACACAACCATGGAACACACACACACACACACACACAACTGGAAACTGTCGACACAAACAGAAACAACATGAAAACACGAGAAACCAGAATCAGACACACACACACTATATACAAACACACACACACACACACCTGTCGGAGTCTCCACTCCTGCTCTTGCTGAGACTCTCGCGGTCTCAGAGGGTCGCGAGCCACCGCCTCCGTGTCCATGGCGACGGCCTCCAGCGGGTCGACCGGCATCTGTGATGATAGGCTGCGTCTCAGCGAATCGTTAGACAGCTGGACCTTGTTAATACGGAGCGCAGCGCGGTTATCCCTCGCTTTTTGCTATCAGCGGTGGTGGTGGGGGGGGGGGGGGGGGGAAACCGG
>JAODTR010016722.1:0-26069 GCA_025399935.1 Amblyopsis rosae
AGACAACACAGCCCTCAGGTTCATGGGGGCACCCAAACCTCTCCACCACGATAAGGTGATGGTTCCCGGAGAGGCCAGTATATGGTAATTTTTTCAAAAGAGATTTAAAATTAGACAATATAGTTTATATCGATATAGTTATATTATGCATTCATTCATGACTTTTTCGATATGTTCGTCTCTCCCTCCATGCCTGCACTTAGTGCGTTCAGAGTGTCAAAGGGGCGGAGACATCAGAGAAAGTTCACATGTCAATAAATGTAGATAAATATAAAAAATGTTACATTTCCGTTGGGTTTCCTGTTTTTTTCTATATGCCTAAAGGATTTAGCCCACTTTATAGAAAATACCAATATATATCGTGTATCGGTATTCAACCGAAATATATCGGGATATTATTTTTGGTCCATATCGCCCAGCCCTATTATAGACTATTAATAAGAAGCATGCCAAGTCCCTATGGAAAATGCCAGCTAACCTTGATCGTCTCCATAGGGCACACTACGAAAACAGCTTCGGCCACCCCAGCTCCAAGGCCACAGAGGAGTCCCTGAGTGCTGTCCAGCTTTCCATTCTCATCGCGCATCTTGTTGCTGAGGAACTCAAACACACCAAACCTGGCAACAACACAGAGAGGTTGCCCAGATGGTTGATGTGTCAACATTTCATATTACAATATTCTAATTAATAAAGGTACACATGGGTTTGGATGGTCAACAGATTACAAGTTTTTTATTGCTTTGGATGGCATTTCAAATAACAATGTTTAGGCGTGACGTAATCCAAAAATAATGGAAAGTAATCAGATTATGGGTGATCAATGTCTATATTTGAATCTATGGGCATATTGTATGTTGGCAGTGTTGGACCAGTGCAGACTCAATATGGAGAATATGCACTTTCCTATTGGCTTTGTTTGCTATGGGCATGGCTGCGTGGGTACCTGACAGCTGCTTTAGGAATAGAGCCATAGAGAAGTGAGCTCAGGCCTCTATAAAGACCTTTCACCCCATGGTGCTGGACCGTCTGCTTCACACAGTCACCTGCAGAGGGAGACAGTGAGTCAATATTTACTTAATTCTGATCTTACAATTTAACCCTTCATTGAGTTACTGATTAATGGCAAAAATCTGCAAATTAAGTGCTTTAATATACAGTGATTCATCCTTGTGATAATTACAATCTTGAATACATAAGAAGTCATTGGGAGTAAAAGTGATAACTGACACGACTCACCGATGCCTTTAAATTTGGGAGGGTTAGCCTTCTCATCGAGTTGCAACTGTGTTTTGACGTACTCTGTAGGGAAGGTGATGCAAATCTCTATGCCACCAGCAATGCCACCTGAAATGTCACACAATCAATACAGATTCAAACAAAAAAACAAAAATTGTAGAGAGATACTTAAAACAATAACACACAGTTTAAAAAGTAGCATACACTCCTCAGTTTGTGTTTGGAATTGCCCTTGTAGTGGTTGAAGGTTGAACCCAGCATTACAAACACGTTGTTTTGGTTTGAAACCCCTCCTACAGCAAATGCCCCCTACTTGTTTTTTTTAACATAAATAGTAACATTATTCTGTCCTGTGTACTGTGTTACCCATATCTAAATAGTAAGTCTGCTCATCAAATGTTTATAGTTGTTTTTGATAAGTTTCTATTGTTGTTTTTGCAGAAACGTCATGTATTACAAGTTTGACTAGTTCCACCTTAAAATCTGGAGCATCACACATCTGCCGTTAATCAGCAAATAGAAAAATGGATTCTGATTGGCTGAGCTGATCTCATAATGACAACACTCTCCTAGGACCTGCCTTAACATGGGGGGTGTGTAGCTATCAGAAAACAGGCTATTCACAAAGCACACAGGCCTAGAGGTTAAATGCATGCTATGAAAGATATTTTTGTATTTTAATTAAAATGTTATTTTATATATACATACATATATGCATACATATATACATACATATATATATATATATATACATATATATGTGTATATATATATATATATATATATATATATACACACACACACACACATATATACACATACACACACATATATATATATACATATATATATATATATATACATATACATACACACACACACACACACACATATATATATGTGTATATAATTAACCTTCTCGGATTCTAGGAATTCATCATGCTCCTCATGCAGTGCATTCAAAAACTGGTGGTACTATACATTCAGACGTGCTGGCTTATAAACAAAGTCGGTAATTCCAGAGTTCTTTTGTCATGTGTTAGACATAGCACTATTTTTTTTTACCACAACACATGATGCTATAGAGAGTCAGGACAGCATCCAAATGGAGTGCAACAATGTTGCTTGGGTAGTGGGTACAACACACCCCAACATTCCTGGGTTAGAATATGGAAGTAAGGAAACCTACCAATTAAGTACATACCAGAGAATCCATATGATCATGACAAATATCAAGCCTAAAGCCATATTTAAATACCTTTTAGCCTTTATGTCTTGCTTGGTATTAAAGCTGGAAAAAATTAATATTATATGACTATTGGTGTTGTGTGGAAATATATTTTTAAAATAGGTCTGTAGGTTTAGTTTTATTTAATAATTGAATGATTAGGAATCAGTATGTTGCTATAATGTATACCTAACTGGTAAAACACTTACAGTTCGGACACATGATTAGACCTTTATGTCTATTTATGATCATAATAGATGTAAATTTTCACATGGTCTACTGAAGTGCTACTAAAGAAAGGTATACTTTCTTCCTTGGTAGCCTGTAAACAGGATAAATATTAATTCACACAATTTTAAAACCAACATAATGGGTGCGTTGGGTGCAATAAAACTGCAATCACTCACTGGTATACTGTATAAATATTTCAGCCATTTTCTGGCATTTCCTGGTTGAGATGTAATTAAGTGTATCTGGGTATCATGTTAAGGTTAACAAATTAATAACATTAAGATAGTTTAAAGTGAAAAGGTTATATCTAGGTTACCACTACCACGTATTGCCAGAAATGGTTAATAACCTTGTAGTCTATGCTAGTAATGTACACACCCAGATGGCCAGATTAACACCTGAGTGGAATGTTGAGTAAATTCATTTTCCACATTTACTGGGACAATAAATACATTTACCAGTCTTTGATAGCATTAGAAAAAACGTGATATTGAAATGTGTGCAATTTGAGCAGATTAGCCTTGTAAACAGTCCTATCAAAAAAACGTTACCTTCTTGAAAACAGCAATGATTGACAATTAATTGTTTTGGTTTGAAGGCAGAAAGACTTTAGTAGTCGATACAGTTCACATACTCCATGGGCATGGTTTACACACACACACACACATAGTCAAATCCTCTGAATGTTCTACTAATCTGTGGGGGGGGGGGTTCTCTCTAGACACAAGAAGCTGTGTTGTAACCAATTGAGTGTGTTACAGGCTAACAGAGCACTGTGCTACATCATGGCTCATGAAAATAAAAGGAGGCCCTGCACTGAGCACAGATGTGCTGCTGTCATCCAGGGATTACAACACAATATGACGATAACCTCAAAGAACATATTGACAATGGTGCTAATACTTTTTGTTTAGATAACACGTAACAAATACTGTACACATGGTATGTATTTGTTACATATTCTAATCTAAAAACATACGCACAAGGTACTACTTTTTCCTTATGAATATTTTGTGTTAAACAGTAACCTACTATATGTCACATTGTTGCCAGAGATTGCTCAGTACAGCTCATATGTCAACATGTGTCATTGTTTGACTAATAGGATAGGTCAGCAAATATCCCAAAGTAACAGTTGAATCAATCAGTTGGCTTTGAATGAGTATAGGCCACAGACAGCAATTCAGTATAACAAATCAGCAGGCGTACCCCTTGCACAATTGCTGACCTAATATTAAGAGATACCAGATTTATTATTGTCGCTTTTTAGAGGTCTATGATGTGGTAGACTATGCAGGTCTTCAACAGGGGGTCTAGTTCTAATTTACACTATATGATTGATAGGAGATCCGTGTGCCGTGTTTCTATTATCCAACGTTGAAGACCTCTGGTAGACTAATGTAGTCAAACGTCTTCACTAAATACCAATTACACGCGCATACGTTAGCTACAGTACCGGTTTGTTGTAAACACTCACCTATACTGTATACACGCACACACACACGCACACACACACACAAACTACCGTAGCAAAGGAGTAGTTTACAATGTGTTTTAAATAAACTTGACCTAATTGGGTTTGTTTCATGTGCTAATCTTTCATAAACTATGTCAACAATCGTTTGATGGTCTGTGTTACCCTTAGCCTACAATTTGTATATTGTAAATTTACGAGCATCTCGCTTGAAAGGTTAGACCACGTAACTCATAATAAACTTCCAGCACAAAACTTTATTATGATGTAATCAGTCTTCGGCTGACATAAGAAAACCATAAACTGTCCTATAACCCAGTTGCCCTATATCCAGTCATGCTTGTAAATGCCTGATATTTTGACGTGTGACCTCACGTTTTATTTAAGTCGCTGTTACAGTAGCCCTACAAAGCAATGAACTTGCTTACCTGCAAGAATAGCTTTGCCAGGGTGCGTTAGTTTGGCTTTTCCAGAAGGAGCTGCGGCGGCCAAACAATGAGGTCTATGGAAGGGGCTCACAAATCTACTATTTCCAGACATAGCTTTCCGAAGACTAGTTTTTATTATTTTTATCAGACGGTCGCAATTGATTACAGCAGCAAACGACGGCAATCACACACTGCTTTGCATTGCGCAGAAATGGCAGTGCGATTAAAAATGAAGGCACACCAATGTTGACCATTGGACTTGGTACTGTTCAAAGTTGATAATACATATGTAGGCCTGCTTGTGACACCAAGTTCCCTCGGCTGCCAGATGCTGGACTTTCGTGTCGAGTGTGGAAGAGTACGTTTAGGGCGGGGCAGTAAAGTTCTTCTTCGAAGTAAACGTAGGCCTACTGCCACAAATATTTAAGGTGGAACGGCGTAATGTGTGTACCGGTTTGTGCATGATGTAGGAGGTAATTTAAAAGTAAGGTATCTTAAACAGATTTGCCGATATTACAATTATATTCGGTGTGAGTTTAGTTAGGCTATTTTGTAGAAGGATTTTATGACAAATGTGCACTGTTTAATTCACCGTCGAGAAATATCGTGCAGTGTGCACGCGTGGTGAGTGCCACCAGCACTGTGCGAGAGTTTTTTTTGTTTTGTTCTGATTTAGTTATAAACATTATTAAATAATCATTGTAACAATCTGCAGAATGTTTTCAAATTTGAAATGTAAGTCGAAACCATATGTCAAAATTGCAAAGTTAACGTTGTTCACAACAGTAGAGTAGGACTTTAATAGCAGAGCAGTGCTCTCTACAGGCTATTTGTATAATGACAGCAAGAGTGCCAATCGCAAATTGTTGATCATCGCTGTCATGCGCAGTAGCCTACAAACTGCAATCTGACCGCACTGTGCCTTCATGGATTGAAAGACGGGTCTATGGGAGCGGCGGCGATGGGACACAGCTTACGTTCATACCAAATAAATCTAGTTATAATGTCGAAATCACAGACAGCAATGGACACTCCCTAAATAGCGACAGGGCTTTTTTACCATGTATTTGTTGGCACATACGACTAGGACTCAATAGATTAGCAGAGGAGTAGTCGTAAATTTGTTGTGGCGAAGGAAATATAATAGGAAACCAGGGAGGGACTGCGGAAAGCGACCGGACAGTGAGGGACAACATAGAGCAGCAGACATGGAGGACTTCGGTTCCGCGCTAGAGAAGAATGTGGCTGACCTCACCGTCATGGATGTGTATGACATAGCCGCGGTTGTTGGGCAGGAGTTTGAGCGGATCATAGACCAGTATGGCTGCGAGGCTTTGTCGCGGCTTATGCCCAAAGTGGTGCGGGTTTTGGAGATACTGGAGGTGATGGTGAGCCGCAATAGCATCAGCCCGGAGACCGAGGAGCTGAGACTAGAGCTGGACAAACTCCGCCTGGAGAGGATGGATCGAATGGAAAAGGAGAAAAAACACAAGAAGGTATTATTCTTTAATGTAAAACTCAAGCATTAGTTTATATTTCTTTCTTCTTTACCTTAGATAAGAGGGTTGAGAGGTTGGGCCACAAAGTTTGTGCTATAGACGTAATGCATAGCAACAGTATAGCCTATGCTATATCCAGAACGTATGATTCATTTAATTGCCACATATTTGCATGTGGCTACTGTCTTAATTCAGCTGACGAGCATATGGAAACATTGTTGCCTGTTTTCATGGGAAGAGAGCCACAGACTTCAGACAGGATATACATTGTGGTCTGTGTGTGTCGTTTCCCAATCTTGCTATTTTAGTTACTAATAGGAGATACTAATAGGAGTTATAATAGGTTAATAGGTCTGTCTGTGCATTATAGTAGATTATTACAGTGTTATTTTGTAATAAATTAATATTCTCTGAGTGAGACTTAAATGTAAAAAAAAACTGGTATAGCACATGACAATGACAGGGCTGGAAAGATCATCATTGGCGGTTTGCCTTCCCATGACTGCTGTAAAATGCGGAGATTGCTTGGCACGGTTGTTGTTTTGAGGTGGCTGACTCATACAGTATGTTTGAGTAATGAACTTGCACAGATTCAGAGTTTTAGTCCTGTCGGCCATTATTGAATTGAAGCAATAAATGTCCATTCATAAAAAAATGATGTGCGTGTGTGTGCGTGTGTCATGTCGCCAGGAGCTGGAGCTAGTGGAGGATGTGTGGCGAGGAGAAGCCCAAGACCTGCTCACTCAGATCTCACAGCTGCAGGAGGAGAACAAGACCCTCCTCACCAACCTGTCAATAAAAGACCCCTTGAGTGATGAGGACCTGCAGAGACATGAGGGTGGGGTTCCCGCTCAAGACACATGCACGCACACACACACGCATACGTGCACGCACACACACACTAACACATTGAGCAGGTGACCCTTTAAGGCATGTGTAACATGGCTCTACTGTTGTCTTCCATTAGGGGGTTAAAGCAGATAGGACCGTTATTGAGACGCTATCCATTGGAAATACTGTATTTGCTACTTGCTACTTCTTCTTTTCTCTCTGTCTCGCTATTTTCAGCTGTCTCTCTCTTCCTCACACTCACACACACACACACACACACACGTGCACACACACACATTAAGTACTGTGGTGTCTGTATGTAGCAGCATTGATGTATTGCATTGTACTCTAAGATGCAGTGCAGCTCTTTATTGTAATTGTGCACGTAAAGGTGTAACCGCCAACTAGATTTCAGATGACTGCTTCTAAAAGGTGGATGAGGCCCACCCTTGTTTATTGAGTAGCAATGGAAAGGCTCACTGATTTATGTCTTGGAGCATTTGGGACCGCCGCTTGCATTTCAAATGTAGCCGCAGCTAACTGCAGCAAGACAGCTAGCACATATTGTAACCCTGTACTTGTTTGCCTTTAGCTACAGTGAATTAATGGGTGGACTTATTTTCTATAATGTAGCCTCTGGTGCTGTAATGCAATCTGTGCAAGGGACTCTTAAGACCCTTTTAAGGCTGATCGTTTGTCATTGTTGATGTCTATTTCTGATGTTTGTCCCCCACAACTGTGTTTGCTAAATTGTTTGTTATTTTTCTCTGTGTATCTCCCATTGAACAACACTATGCCCAGAAAGCAGGACTTGTTTGAGTTCAGAATATATGCATGTCAGCTCAGATGTGTTTCTTGTGGCTCTAGACATATGATAATGTTGATGAATGCTTAAAAAAATTTATAAAATAAAAAACACATAGCCAAACTCTACAAATTAGTACAAAATAGAAATGGTATATGAATAATTCTATTGCATATTTTGACGTATGTGTACCAACTTATGTTTAAGTGTTATTTGCTGTATATATTTTGTGGACTTGTGCCTTTGGTGGGGTGAAAAGGCCTCTGAAGCTTAATGACACTTTTGCTTACCATCGAAAACCAAATAAATCAATCTCCATTTCCCAGGGGTTTATTTCATCTTTGTAGAATGACCCTCTCTTTGCCCGATCTTTTGTAGAGAAGCACTGAATATGCAGTTAGGTCCTCTGTAAAATGAATAATCCCATTAGGAATACGATCCAACCTGCAGCAGCATTGATTAAGTGCATTTACATGGTGTGCATTTAGCTGACGCTCTTATCCCGGCTGAATTACAAGGAGCTAGCAGGCTAGGGGCAGTCTTTCTCAAGAACATGTTGACACAACACATGGCTGTTAATGGATGCAACGGCGTCGAACCGGAGACCACACTCATTTTGGGACACTGAGTTTGTGGCTCTTGTAACAGTACTAAATGTAGTTGCACTGCAATTATGGGGAATAAAGGCCAATTTTGTCCTATACCTCAATGTCCCATCTCTGTTAAATGGAGGATATGATTCTCGACTAAATCCAAATCTTGAGTTTTTCTAGTTTTTGGTCTAAACATTTCCTCAGAATAATACTTTCCAATGCACCTCCAGGAGTCAGTACCCTTACATGAACTCTAAGGGTACTAACACTCAGAGATTTAATGTTTACAGTACTGTAAGTACCTAGAGAGTTACATCTCTGGAAGTGCATTTGTGCCCCTACTGATATTATTCTCCCATCCTTCTCCCTTTCTGCTTTCCCGCTGCCTAACTAAATTAAAATGCAACACATGAGTGCACCGCTCCATTACAAAAAGAAATACAATTCCCAAGATGCAACACACATAAGCACAGTGTTTGCATAAATAGTGATGTTATTGTATGGAACTGCATTCATGCACACTGTGTTGTTTTATTCATCTCAATAAATAAATGCATGCCTACTGGACTGCACCAATTTTGACCCTCATAACAGAATATTTTTGAAAATACGCTGGCCCTTACCGAGCATTGTGCATTTAACAGATGTGTTGAGTGGGCTGGTACCATGTCTGGACTCTGTATAGCTCATTATATCGCTCATCACAGATGCTCATTTGGCCTGAGCTCTGGTTACCGGGCAGACTTTTGTAATAAGGCAAACTGATTGTCATGTTGCTGGAGCTGCTCCTGGACAATGTTTGCCATGTGCGAGCAGAGTTATCCTAATGAGAAAAATAGATAATGCACACATGAATAATATGTTCCTTCTCTGAATCGGGAGAAGGATTTGCAGTCAGCCTTTGTTGCTTCATTTACTGAGCTACCCAATGTGAACTGATAAGGCAAGATATTGCAGTATCAGTTTTTTTACGAAACTCCAGAGATATTGTAAACATGATAGTAGTTAGTGATAGCAGCACTGATGTTTTATTATGCATGTATAGACAGTTTATGAAGGCATGCAAGTGTAGCTAACATTCCATGGTATTAAATTAATATCACCTGTATGCTATTTCACGCTATCAACAGTGCTTTTTGAATACAATATTTTCTTTGTTGGTTTTTATGACAGAACACAATAGACACACATTGCAGTGAACTGGCTCCCCATAATAAAGTTTCTAGTAGCCTTGTTGAATGTCTGGAAGAAGTGGCACGTACAGAGACACGTAATGACGCTTAACACTGTCTGAGTGGTGAATAGGCTCAGTGGATGTCGTTTACACCCTTATTTCATCTGTTATAGATTTTGCCGATAAAAGCAAAGGAAAAAGGCAATTTACCTGCTCGCCATTTTGGAAAAATACCCTCACTGTTGACGCTTGCGTTTTTACAGACTTCATAGTCACTTTCTTTCTTTTTTTGTTTGATCGACATGACCGCGTTAGAGGATAGAAGCAATCTGCCATCTGCCTCAAGGAAAGCTATGACACTGTCCTCATTGTCAAAGCACGCAATTGTAATGGTGCTGTATTGTAGTTTTTCTCATCCTTTTGAATCAGCGTATTGAACTTCTCCTGCACGTCAGTGGCAGTCATGAGTCATACATGAACTTGGGAGCGCTTGTGTGAACTTATGTGGCCATGCCAAGTGGACATTCTGAAGATAATATTTGAAAACAGCATACATACTACTGTTTTAAACCTTCAACTATTGTAGCTCAGCATGTCATTTACTGGAACTGCTTCAGCAGATCAGTACTGAAGGCAGTCAACACTTAACTAGGCGCTATGTGAGTTCGAAGCATCATCAAGCCATAATCCCTGGGACAGAAGAAAGTATTACATTGCAAAACCTGCTTTAGGCACATGCATAATCATGTCTGCTTTTCAGGTAAGCTTCTCCATGCTGATGTCAATCATACAGGAGCACTGGCTCAGGAATCTGTAGGGTGATTACCATTTAAAGGCAGAGAGAGGGTACCCCTCAGGAAAGAAGGATTCAGAGAAAGGATGACTACTTCTTCAAAATACCGTGCAATAACATATAACATCAAAGTCATCATCTATATAGATCCATATCGGAGTATCCGCTGCTAGTACAAACGTTGGTGGTGTTGTTAAATCAGTTCCAAGTCTTCTGTGGAGTTATGTTGATTGCCTCTGCACTGGTAGGCTAAGGCACCGAGCTTCTAAAATGCAGAGACAGCTATGGGATGAAAAATACATTGAGAGGTTATTGACTGGCGGCAAATCTAAAATGCATGGGCAGTCAGAGAGAGATGGAGATTCTGTACGTGTCTTGTATATTACAATGCATCCCATGAGCCGTGCCCATTTGTGTGTACAGGCATGGCATATGTTATACCTGATGGATGATGATGTGTCTGCAATTAGGTGCCTACACATGAGTGGATTCAGAACACAGTTAATCACGGCTCTCTAAACGGTAGTGCTCCCATTACAAAAGTGACCAGGCATGATTAACTCTGATTAACTAAGGTAGGCCATTACAGCAGAGCCTTGCCTTCACTTGGCTAATTCCAGGCGGCCAACATGCTCTCGACAGTCAACTGTTTCACACACAATTTCCAGGGATTCTGAGTCAGCGGCGGAAAGAGTTGAATTGACAGCCCTTGTTTTAGGACTGTATTATTTATTTCATTGCTGCAGTATATGCTGCCAGTGTGTTGGCATAGGATATGCGTTAAAACAAATTCTGGCTGGGGATGTTATGGGCATGCGTTTTCATATGAAGGCACATCCCTAGGACATTTGTGTTTGGCAAAAACTTAATGTAGAATGTCACCACGACTACGTTTTTGTCCTGTTTTGGATAAAACACTGAGTTGTGCTGTGTGCTCAAACGGTACCATAATTACAGTAATGGGGGAAGCTGTAATTTAAAGGCTTGCCAACTTCACAGTAATGAGTCTCAACATTTCTGCCATCAACATATTGGACTACCGAATATATCAGCATTGTCCTGAGAGGGGTGGAGGGGGGGCAGAGAGAGAGAGAGAGAGAGAGAGAGAGAGAGAGAGAGAGAGAGAGAGAGAGAGAGAGATACTAATATGGGATGTGGGTATATGACAGTTATGTCACATTGATGTTTATGTAAATTGTAACTATATGTAACAGTTATGTTAATGATATCCACATTGTTGGACAGACTTTATTTAGTTTTTGTTGCTTTGTTTTGTTTATGCATTGTCTTTGAACTTTCATGCCAATAAAGCGAATTGAGGCAGAAAAAGAGGATAGATGTACAATTACAGATGTGAAGATGAACACCGTGGTTTGACAAAGCACAGGGACATGTAGATGAGATCGAGAGATGCGCTGTATCGTACAGACAGACGGACACAGGGAAAGAGAGACGCACTATAGCAGGAAGAGATATGAGAGGAGACATGCGACCAGATGGCCTAATGATCACAGGAAACATTACAGCTGGCAACCACACACCACATTAACGACACCAGTCATTTAAGGGCCCTGACAAGAGCAGAGCGTGTGTGTGTGTGTTTCAGAGAGAGGGAGAGACAGACCCATATGTAACTGTACTGTGAAGACCAGATATCCTCATAATTATTATATTACAAGTAATTAATTCAGAGACCATTTGGTCTTTCAGGCCAACTGGTTAGTGCATTTTTAGGAGCTGGGAACATTATTGAGGTGACTTAGTTCAATGCAAATTGATCACCTTTAAGTATGGACAATGGCCATTGATTTGTATTATTAGTAAACTGTGTTTATATTTGTGTTCATTCTCACCACTATCACCTTTAAAGGTAACTCTCAAGAAAGCAACAACTCCTTCAGAAGCTCCGCCCACACACTGAAATGCATTGCAATGCCAAGGGCACTGTTGTTGTGAGTGGCGTTTGCCATTTTGTTTATATTTATGAAGCCAGGGCTGTGTAGAATTATTATTTTCAACACGCACAGAGAATGGTTAAATTGTGAAATGCGAGGAGATATTTGGGGAATTTGACAAAATATTTTATTAATTAGCATTAACATGCAATATCTGACTATACCTTTAATTAATTTCCCAGGCATGTGACTATATATGTTTGCTGACCTTCACCTGTTACAGTATGATGCATTCTATCTTGCTGATTAATTTGATAAAGCAAGCAAGTACCATTTATCAGCACACAGAACAGTTTTGGTGAATTTGCCAATCATCTTACAGCTTACATTAAATACATTTAACAGGTGCATTTTAACATTTTCCTATAATTTTTTTTTTCCTGAATACCAATTGTTCTCTCTCTCTCTCTCTTTTCGATCACTTCCGCATGCACACGTCTTTTCATGTACAGTATATTGCTCGTCTAGGAGCGATAGGGAGAAAATGGCTGCCTCTGCATTTGCCCAGTATGGGAGCTGATAACCCTCACCACCCCAAAACATGAATATTCAATGCCAGGCCAATTCCAGGACATGGATGCCACAGTTGTCTGGGAAAGATAGTATGGCCTTTATTCCTTCTCTATGGCTCTTTCCTCTCCATTTGAACCCACTTGCTCCTTATTTGCCATCCCTGTGTCTTCATTCTTTAGTCTCTGTCCGACTATCTCTCTCTCTCTCTCTCTCTGTCCTATAGATAGACAGTAAATGCTAAAGGGATATGTTGATGGCAATCTGTCCATGTAGAGAGACATGCTACCGCCCAATAACACCCTTATCTCTCCGTCTGGAGCTAATGTACGGAAAGACATGCGCCCTATGGACATGCACTTTCACTGTTTGTCCATCTCTCTCTCTCTCTCACTCTGTCTGTCTGGTGCTTGTCTCACTCCATCCATCCATCCATCAATCCATCTTTATCCATTTCCCTCTTGCTGCTCATCTTCACCTGCATCTCACTGTGTACTGTATCTCTATCTCTCTTTCGCTCTCGCGGGTCCACGTGGAGGCAACATATAATTAGAAAGCAGTGAACTGTGACTTCAAAATGGAGGTTCTCTACCTCGCTGTAAAACATCTTCATGATTTAGGATAGCATGCCTTTCTGAAATGGCTGTTTGGTACACTCCATTTAGAAGGCCTTAAATAGAAATGGAAAAAGAAAAAAAAACTATGAGGGGAAGGATAGAGATAGTCTTAGGTGAATGAGGCGCAACAGATACATTGAGTGATACAGATGGGTTAAAGCGGGGTTGGGAGAGGAAGACAGATACAGAAATAAGATAAGCAATTGGAGCCATTGTTAAAACAATGTTGGGTTGTGAAATATATATGAAATGGTCTCTATGGAGACTTTGTCTTAAGTCCTTCATTTTGTGTTTTTAGCTTTAGTAAAACTACTTCATACACACATTAAAACTGTACTTAGACTGTATGCAGTTTTGATACATCGCTAAATGTGTAGGTCTGTGTCTAGATGCACAGCGAATAGTTTGTCACGGTCTGGCGGCTTTTAGCTAACCTTGTCACAGTGCGTTTCCATTGTGATGTCACAGGGCTGATTAGTTAAGGTCTGAGCTGTCCACTTATTGTCGAGCACGTATGTCTTTGACACACACAAAGGCACAGATACACATCCACTCTAGTACGCAGACACACTTTTCCCCCCTTTTTTTATTAGTTGTTCCTTTCGGCTATAGCAGGAAATGAATGTCCGACAGCTGAGGCTGTTAATTAGTATTTATGGCTCTGGATGACCATTGAATCGTTACATTGGTCCTCACAGCCCTCACATCAAAGTAACCAGGGTATGGAAATACAATCCCTAATGCTGTGCCAAAGCACTGACCACGGTTTGTCATTTAGGTTTTATGTGAGTTGTTTTGTATTAAGAATATAAATAGCATTCATTCCTTTGGGGTCATTTGTTAGTCCCCTTGAACAATATGCGTGTGCGTGTGTATGTGTGTGTGTGTGTGTGTGTGTGTGTGCGTGTGTGTGTGTGTGAAAAGGCTTTACTACACAGGTCCATATGTCCTCATAACCATAATGTTGTGAGAAATCAATTCTGAGTAAATTTTGTCTTTTAAGCGTGTGGAATTGAAAATGTTTCCAGTTTCCATTTGTGTATAGGGATTGATCAGATGTCTCGTCCAACTCTAGTTTAAGATGTTTCCTGTGTGTCTGTCTGTAAACACAACGTCAGAACCCTGCGGAACTGTGTAGAAAGTTGAACATAAATACATCAGCGGCAGAGACCCAGGCAGCAGCTTAGTATCAGTGCAGAGGCAATACCATGCAGTTCTCCCCCTCTAATTAAGAGTCGGTGCTCTCTGTCAGGATTGTGAAATGTTCCATGGCTGTGATGCCAAGAAAACGTCACACTGTGTAATGTTAAAATGCATGGGAATTGGTAAATTAAGAAAAATATTATAATTGTGCATGGAGTGGTATGTCAGCTTCTATATGTGCTGGGAGAATCTGTGAGCTCTGCAGAGAAGCCCCAACTCAACCCCTGAACTACAATTAGCAGATGGTAAGCGGCTTACAGTACAATTAGTACAAACGGAGCAGAAAGGGGTCCAACGATTTGCTCAGGGATGCATACAGGAGGACATTTGCTAGGGCTTTAACCCATTACCTGTTTGGCTGGGGGTCGAACACCCAGGCCACAAGACTGCCGTCTTCCTACATTTTGACATTATTATACCTTTGATTTGTTACAGGCCTACTGTATGTTATATGTAAAGAAAGATATAAGGCACAATACGATGTTTAAACACTAAAAGATAATGATAATGATTTACATTACATTAAGGTAGTAAGCCTACCTTATTGATTACCAAAGGACTAATTCACTATCCTCAATGGAATCAGTGTGACATGTCTGTTTTACACCATGCTAATTTCCCCTCCATGGACACTAGCAGGAAATTAAATCTTCAAATTAATTTTGACCATTGTGGAGAATGAGACGTAGTGGTTTTCTAACTACAGATGGAGATTAAATCACTCTCCATGGAGGACTGAAATAACCAGCGCAGCTACCCTGTTAGTATCTCCTTTTGTTGTGGTTCTTGGTTTTGTTTACTTTGTCAGTATTAACGTTATTAAAATATTTGCTTGAGCTGCACACTTTCAACACAGACATGCTTGTTTAAAACAAAACTGGCACTGTCCGTATAACAATGACAGAAGGGATACATTCATTCTGGGCTCGCCTCATTATTATTTTCTGTATTTGTGACCAGATGGAAACTGCTGAATCTCCTAATGTAGGGATATGGCGTTCTTTGTTGCCATTTTGGTAAGTTTAATCAACCAAGTTCATAGGTTATTGTCTTGCTGATATATGGCACGACAATCTTACAAATTCTTGTGTAAACATATATATCAATCATACAACTAATCTCGCTTGCCATATCTGTCACATACACACCTAACCTTTGGCTATTTCTCTTGCAAATAGCCTCCATTCAATTTCCTCCCCAACAACCACCTCTTCCCAAGTTTCTCCCTCTATTTCTTCTCATAAGCTAGTTAGGCTATAGGTTAAACTGTGCCCTTGTGTGTATTTACTGCTTTAACAGCAAGGCTAACAGCTCTAACCTGTTCCAGCACAGACAAACCAGCCAATCAATGCTCATCAACACACATGCTCACCCTCTCCCGCCCAAACACACACACACACACACACACACACACACACACTGTTTATATGGACAAACAGACATGTTTCCAGATGCACACATTTACTGTACAAACAAATCAATCACAGCTCAAATCACCCACCTGCCAATCTTCTAATCATGTTTTGTCAAAATGTAATTTTCTCAGGCCAAACAGAGTGTACTGTGTGTGTGTGTGTGTGTGTGCACGACTGCACGTGCGCGCACATGTGTGTGTTTCGCCCTAAGGCATGCTAGGCCTGACAGGTGAAGATAAGGCAGTTTTTATCTTATCGCGTCAAGCCAACCCACTCTAAACCCCGGGAAACCTCAAGTGTCGCCACGCGCTGGATGTTCTCCAAACATTCCCTCATTTTCATGTCAGTTTCACATCGTTCACCATCTGTGTGTGTGTCTGCCCTCGCTTCCAACCCACCGTGTCTCTCCTCACAGCTACTGGCAGGTTATTAACACCCAACTTTGCTGTTCTATTCCCCCTTCATTGCTCCATCTCTCTCTCTCTCTCTTTTCATTCTCATGCCTGTTTGTTCATCCATTTCAGGCCAGACGGTGTTGTCGTTATAGCTACGTTGTCTGTCCCCTCTGCTTCAAAAGTCTCATGTTGTCACTTCCTAATACCTGAAGTGATGTGAGGGCAAATTGACTTGACAGCTGACTTTGACTTTGATAACTGTGAAAGGATGTAGAGTTGTTTGCTCTTGGCTTTTATCGTACTATGTTTTAATACTGTGCATTTGAGCTGTACATTGGTGTTTTCACACATGAAAGTCCGGAACAGGGTCCGGACAAAGGTTCATGTTTTTGTTAGATTGTATACATTTGATCCGAGTCGATCCGAGTACGTTTGGTTTCAAACTAGAATTCTACTAGAACTAGAACTTGGCCTGATGTACCTACGCCTTGTCATCACCACCTGCATTTCCCTATACTTGACATTGATTGGTTTGTAAATGGTCGTTCGTCTTACGTGAGCGTGTTGTCAAGTCGGCATTTAGGCAGCCTTTTCTAAATGAAATGAAATGAGAATAATTCATATACAGATTCATTTAGATTCCATTAGAATATTATTCGCACCAATCATGTGGATACTCTAAACTTGCTTGAATTTGCCAAATGAACGTCCTCGAGTGCCAAAAAAATTATGAATAAATAAATATATATATATATATATATATATATATATATATATATATTGTTGCCAAATGACAGCTAACTTTATTTATTCGTCAGACCAAAACACAAAGGCTTAAATAGCCTAACGCAAGACAGGAATAACAGGGGCAGGTACAAACCAATTTTAATAACAAGGCTGGTAACACACATACTGGGGAAACGGACAGGGAAACACAGACAAAAACACAAGACAAAGTTTGCCTGGGTGGACGGCAGACCCTGGCTATTAGGCTAAGTATTAAATCTCCCCTCTCCCAGTGTGCTACCACCGCTCATTTTTACTCATCATCCGGCCTACCAATTTCCCATAATTGGTCCTAAAGTCCGAACCATCCAAAAAGTGTTTTTACATTGCTAACAAACTGATTATACTTCAAATGCCGCTAGAAAATAATGTTTTATTAATGCACTGCGGATGGCAAAAAAGGATCGCATAATGCTCTCTGCTGTTGATTATGGAGCTGGTTTAGTCCAAAAATGCGCAGTTGGTCTGATCCAAGGTTGGATCACATTCTCACCACAAACGAACCGCACCAGATTTAGTTAGTTAGTGAAAGCGTACCGAGACCACATTTTCAAGTACTTTTGGTGCACACCCGAGTTCAATTGCTGCATTCACACCTGACCAAAAGAACTGCATCAAGGGGCATAATGAACTCTGGTTCGATTCGACCGAACTAAATGTGGCAGGTGTGAAAGCACCCTTAGACTCAGCCTCTTCCGTCTATTAGCATTAAGCAACTCTGTGCTAACATGTGATATATACCCGTTTAAGCTCAACACAACTTTCGGGAAGTGGAAGTAGATATCCACTGGCTGTTAGCGTTGTCAATGTAGGATCTGTAATTTCGAATGTGATGTTAGCGCAGTGCTTAATTTACTAATTTAACATTTCTATTTCTAAATGTTCTAATTATTTAAGCAGTAACCGTAGCCTAATAATTTATACTGGTACTTTAGCTGCGTAGTTGGTTGTCGTGCATGTCAATCAAAATACCTCTCCCGTCAAGTAGGCGGGTATTAGCCAGCGCTTTATCCCAGACTTTATGTACAGTAAGTATAAAGGCTGGCTCTGTGAGACCAGCCTAGTCATAGTGATTGGTAATAACAGCGTAGGCAATTGTAGTCGGCACAAAAGGTACCACTTTGCACCACCATCTGAAAGTAACCTACTTCCAGAGTTTAGAGCCTTTCTAATGAAATGATCCACTCACAAACCTTAAATAGTGTAATCTGTTAAGTGTCAAAGCTCTGCAAACATACCCAGATATTCAGTATGCATATAGTCAACTTTACAGCCTGTCCCTTTATTCCTGGGATTTGTGCATTGTGAGAACATGAATAACAAATGTTGGAGGAGTGGAGAATCCAGCAGAATGGTATACTATAGCTGTTGACCAACTGTACTGCACTAAACAACTAGAATATAAGCCCACATTTTACAAGCTATGCACCAAGCATACTGTATTATCTTTCATTCTGCTTGTGTCGAATGACGCAATGATTGACGGACTAAATTATGTGTAACAGGAGAGCCTCGGTCTAAAAACATCTTGCTTGAGTCATTCAATGTAGGACATTTTTTTTAAATCAGTGTGGGCAGCTCCACAACTAAAACTCCATGACTTACAGTATGACAGTAAAATGTAAGACCATGTTTAACTATTTGTCTGAAAGTAATCTGATCTACATCCAGCATAAAATAGAAAGATTTATCATGGACAATTCCGATTCTGTAACTGCAAATTAACTCCTGAACAACAGTGAATTTATACAAACCACAAACACGTTATTATATGACATTGTTCATAGCATTCATAAATGTATACATGAGGAAGTATTTTGTATCCACTTAAAAAACAATTCTGTTGATCCCCTCTCTTCTCTGGAGATGAATGGCTTTAATTAGAGTACAATGGGAAGGGTGGTTTTAATTTAACCATTTTGATGGCTCCAGTCTGCAATGTTAGTGTATGTGTGACAGCTATGATATTCTGAAACACTCATGAATCATCATTTGAAGTCTCCATACAGTATAGCTGTTACTTTAGCATTACTTTAGTCTTTCTGTCTCTCAGATTTTGAGAGCGTTTAATTCGCATTCATGAAGACTATCTGAATCTCTTGCTCTTCCCTATTCATTGAAGTTTACAGCATATACAGTAGGTTTACAGGCGCTAACATTGCACTGTGGGAATATAAAATGTAATGTATGCAGAACATATGCGGCCATAAAGGTAAAATCCACACATTATTCACTTCAACAAAAATTAATTTAAATATATAAATGCACTAAAGTGTGGGCATTCTCTCTCTCTCTCTCTCTCTCTCTCTCTCTCTCTCTCTCTCTCTCTCTCTCTCTCTCTCTCCCCCCCACACACACCCTTCTAGCCCTCATCTCCCCCCTACTTCTTTTTACTTCACATTTGCTGTACTGTATTACATTTTATTACAGCTCAATCCCTCACATTTCACCAAAAGTAGAAGTATCTCTCTTATTATTCTTCTGATTATTAAATCATAATCCCATCATAATTTAACTAGAGAGGGGAATGTTCTGATGTCACGTTATAAACCATTTATCAATAACAAGGGTACAGCACGGACTCTCCTAACCTCTGGCATCTTAATAAGAACTTGTCGTTTCTCTGCATGCTCTGCTTTCTAGTTTTCCCCCTCTCTCTCTCTCTCTCTCTCTCTCTCTCTCTCTCTCTCTCTCTCTCTCTCTCTCTCTCTCTCTCTCTCTCTCTCTCTGTTTGTCATTGTCACTTACTCTTTATCTTGTTTGTCTGTCTGCTTATAGCATCTATCATCTTATCTCCCCTAGCTTTCTAATAATAGCCCGGGCTGCCTGGCTGGTTTCACGCTGGAGTATGTGTGTGTGTGTGTGGGTGGGTGTGGGTTTGTATGTGTATGTGTGTGAGTGTGTACACGCAGCCCCTCTTCGGGAGGATTTTAGTGGGCATACGACCAATATCAGAACCAGTGGGACCATACACACTCTGCAGTGAAATGCACGCGTTCCACCTAATGCGTCCAGCAAGCGATGTGCATAGGGTTGATAAGGTGGGAGGGAAACACATGGGTGCTGAGAGGCATGTATTATTATGATAATGAAATAATGTAATCATGTGTAGCTATAAAGTGTGCGATATCATCATGAGGAAAATACAGTATTTTGTATTTAAGTAATATATTCAATGGCATAATGTATAAAACAAAACAGTGCAGTAATACAATAAACTTCATGAGTAGACTGTACTGTACATGAACTTGCCTGGAGCACGCAATTCTCATGGTTATTAGTTTAGTTAGCTTGAAAGAGCATGTGGAAACCTCCCATGCTGTGAGTTGGAGCCGCCATGCCTGTTGGTTATGATGTGTGAGCTTTGATATGTGTAGCCATAGAGAGGAAACTTCATCGCTCAGCCCTCAAACAGCATATCAGTCTTTCTTTTGATACCATTTTCAGCTTAAATCGTTTTTAAACACATATACACATTATACATCTTTAAGTTTTAAGTCTTTATTTATTTATTTTATATATATTTTACACACACACAAGCCGTGTCTCTCTCTCTCTCTCTCTCTCTCTCTCTCTCTCTCTCTCTCTCTCTCTCTCTCTCTCTCTCTCTCTCTCTCTCTCTCGCACACACGCACACACACGCACATGCACACGCAAACACCATTGCATTTTAGGCAAGACTGCTTATGCATTGTTTCTCCCTATCTGCCCGGAGCAAGGCCCGGGAGAATAGTTTTTGCTGATTTGTTTGCTATTGTCTGGGTTGTTTTTGTTGTTTGGAGGTTAGTGTTGTTATTATTTGTGTGTCCTTAGTCGCAGTGAAATCCCGCTTTGTCATCTGGAGAGCTGCTGAAGAGGGAAAGTACACATGGTGTCAAGGACTGACTGGGGGAGAAAAGAGAGAGAGAGAAAGAGAGAGAGAGAGAATCTCTAAGTGTTTGTGTCTCTTTTGCTGTGTGTGTGTGTGGGGCGCCTGCGTGTTACCGTGATAGCGGGGAGCGGTAGGTAGACTTTAACAACAAAAGAGGCTGACTTACACAGGAGGAGAGATCCTGAGTCGTGTTCAGGTCTGAAAAGGTGATGTTTCGCATCGCACTCATGTTTTGCTATCAGCAAATCCCCTCCACCTTCAAACTCCACTCTACCCAGGTTGTGCCCAGAGGCAGGCAGCAGGCAACCATTCAGCACATAAATAAATAGCCTCTCAGTAAGTGATCCCTCCAGAGGGCAAGCCAACCTTGACAGGCCAGCGAGAGTATGGAAAACATACATGCATCACACGCTCCATGTGTGACACAGTGGTGTTGTGTTTGTGATTAAAGCACTCAAAACAATAGCGGTCCAGTTCAGATTAAATGACTGTTGATGGTTAGCTGGCGTGTGAAGAAACGTGTCACGGCCAAGGCTATGTTCACACTCTCAATAGACACGCGGGCCTTGTGAGGAATTGCCCGCTGTTGCATCATGGGTCCCCATGCGTTGCTTGTTCCCATTGAAAATGAATCGAGTCTGCCAAATGGAAACGACGTGGGTCATTCATTGTTCAAGCGCACAGGGCTAACGTTTTATGCGCTGGTGATGTTTCGCTAATATGTTCACCAGGGAAAGTGTGTCTCTCATCTTGAGTCGAGCCTTATATTCTGTGCACCATCTTGCTGCCGTTGTCGACATATTAGTCTTGTTAACCTCTTTCCAGCAGGTGCACCAGTGTTTCTTGTGCTCACTGATTTTCCCATTAAACAATTCTGTTCTGATTTCAATCTAATACATCTATATTTCTGTTACATCTACTGTTTTAATCGACCCTGTTCCACTCTGTGCTGTTCACGTCGCTCAATCAGTCTTCTGTTCTCTACCGTTCTATTCCCTTCAATAGTCCTATTCTATTGTATTCTAACGGGTGCTGTTGTATTAGTAAATAGAGCTGCAGACTGCAGACCAGAAGACTTCATCAGCAGGTCTGCCCTAACAGACGTTTTACAGCACAGCAGTTTTGACTGATTTGCATGACAAGTTAAACTAGCATGAAGCAGAACTTGTGTGTGTTTTCACAATGTGTGTGTGTGCGAGGGGAAATATGTTTGTGTACAATCTGTATTTGCACACAGTCTGCTTCTGGTGTGTGCATGTGTCTATGGATCTGTGTGTGTGTGTGTGTGTGTGTGTGTGTGTTTCTGCATCTGGGTTAGTGTGTTCGTGTGTGTGTATATACATGCTTGTGTGTGTGTGCACATGTGCGTGTATGTGTGTGTCTCTGCATCTGGGTTTGTGTGTGTGCGTTCTCGTGCGTGTGTTTGTGGGTGTGTGCGCATATCAGACAGTGTGAGAAGCGTGTAATAGCCTCACCTCAGAATGCAAACTGATGGAGGGCAGAGCCAGGTGGGGAGAACGCAAAACAGATGGGGAGGGGGGGTGAGAGAGAGACAGGAGAGAGAGAGAGAGGGAGGGGGGCGGGGGGGTTGGATGGCTGTAGGGGAATGAAAACATATTAATGGCCCATAAGAGGCTGTTGGACTTGTTCTCAGTCTGATGTGGCACTGGGATGTTCATGTGATCTGCATTGTACATTGACATTGGTGTCCTGGGACAAAGCACTTTAAGCCTGCAATACATTATAATGGACAGTGCAACTGACACTGACTGTTGTCTTTTTTACAGGTTGAAGAGGACGATTGGAAACATCTGATCCCATCTAAGGTAAGACTACAAATATATTTATTTTTATTCTCCCATTATTATTATTATTATTATTATTATTATTATTATATGATCCTAATGCTTGTAGTGTCAGAGTGGAGAAATAATAACCAATAACCATTTTTTTTGCCATTTGTATTGTGTATTGATCAAATGGGGAAGTTTATATTGGGTTATTTCTACTGTTCACCATATCTAATATTTTCTCGTCATTTAATATTACTTTTATGAATGGAAATTCTTTAAAAAAAACATTATTTTCCCCATGTAGAACTCCTTATGACAGTCGTACACCAATTGCATGAAAATGTACTTCTTTCAATATGACAACGGGTCATTCATATACAGTAGAGGCTATGGTACAACTGTATTATGACAGGGGGCAGGATGGTCGAGGGTTCGAACCCGGGTGTTGACCTACATGTAAGCATCCTTGAGCAAGATGCCTAACCCCCTACCCCCTAACTGCTCCCGGTGGTTGGTTGCACCTTGCATGACAGCAATCACCATCGGTGTGTGAATGTGTGTGTGACTGGGTGAATGTGAGGCAATATACTGTAAAGCGCTTTGGATAAAAGCAGTCCATTTACCATATGACATTGATGTGTTGGTTGTGAGGTTGGTTAACATCTCACCACAATGCATATTTCCCCACCCTTGAGCTTTGATTCAGTATTTCCAGTAGGCTATATTGATACTGTACAGTTCAGCTTGAGGCTGGTTAGAATGGCCACAGTAGCTATAGACAAACAAGACCTATAGTCACAAACATCCCAGCAATGGATTTGAAACTCTGTTCAACTAGTGTGGTGGTCTCTGCCTCTCCTCTCAGTAGCATGTCCTCAGTGTATCTGGTTGTCATGGTGAATGTGTGCGTCAGCAGTTGTGTGTGTGTGTGTGTGTGTGCGCGCGTGAAACACATATACACACACACACACATACACACACACAGACACATACACACACATAGACATTGCCAGCCGGATACTGAAATGCACAAATACACACACACACACACACACACACACACACACACACACACACACACACACACACACTTGTACAAGAAAAATGCAGACAGGGGCACACACCAGCAGACAGATACTGTAGCTAGATTCCAGGCGGGCCAGTGTCATATGTTCACACTGACAGTTCAGCACTCTTAGGTTACAGACGGGGAGAGTCTAGTCGCTGCTGTGACAATCTATCCATGTGCTTTGATTCACTGGGACAGGAGGGGCTGTAGAATTAGAATATGACACGTTAAGAAACCGATAACTATGCAGGTCAAAATATCAATCCACAGTCATATACAGTAGTATGAGGCATGCTTAGGCTTGTGCTAGACACTGCGGTATGTATAATGGCAACATTATCACATTTGGGCATGGGGCCGGGGATTGCATGTTTATGGATTGCATGTGAAACAATATTTAGCATGCAACCATTGAAATACGCTTGACCTTAGATTATATAGTTTAAGTTTGGGGAATGGCAATTGTTAGTGATTTATTTGCACTCGGTGCAGATTTAAAGAACCATTTCAAGCAGGGACGCATGCAGACCTTAAGGCTACCCACTCTCCCAAAGTACAACATAATCCAATTTATGTTATTGTGTTTTTACTTTAGCTTTAATTGAGTTCAAGTGCAAGGTGTTATTTATTTCCGTGTTTGTGGCATGGCAAACACAATCCGTAATGACAATAAACACTTCCATACATTTCACTTTCACAAGTAATGAATGTGAAGAGAAAAAAATAAAAGACAATGTTACTAAAGTTTCATGTAATAAATAAACAAATAATATATGCATGTGGCGCCAATGAATCACCATCCTTTCTCATGTATGTTCCATTATTGCCATTTCACCATATTTCCCTCTTATGGAAAAGGTATCCTCATATCCTATACAGTAATTAGCTTGTAGCGCCCTAGTGGACACACACTGTATAGCCCTAGTCAATCCCAATTTGTTAACCAAATAATAAGATCAGAGCAGATAACCTATTTGTTTAATTAGGCACTTTTACCAACAAAAAAAAACTAAACTAGGGGTATTCAGAGTAAAAATCCCTACATTTATGGTCATAACGAATTACTTCTGTAGTATTTAATTCATCTCAAAATAACGTGTTAAATTCAAACAGCACAGCATTGGTTAGTCAAATATCTCTCTCTCTTTAATACATTCACTTTCCCATTACAGTGCATTAAAAATACAGGCCAGCCGCTTGATGCAAATCGTTTGAACAGGTTTAAGGGTTGGACAACTTGACACTGAAGCGTTTCCTGTTTCTCAGTGTGTGTCCCCTAACCAACCATAGGCATGCAGGTCGGCAAAGCACTTTGGTGATGACATACCGTATCGCATACCACGCACACACACACTCAGTATATCTGTACGTGTTCTGTGATGTATGCATGCTGAACAGTAATGTGAGAATGTGTGTTTTGAGCCCCTGTGTCGCCTTGTCATCAGAATCACCACACACGCAAGCGCACACACGCGCACACACACAAACACACACAAACACACACACAGAACTATTTTAGAGCACCATTTGTATTACATGTAGAAGTAGAAATAGTATCAAAACTGATTGTATCTGTCCACATACATTCATAGAACACAGTAGGACTTTGCTACCAAGAGGCTAACAACTGAGCGATGAGGTATGGAGAGGCCTTTATTCCGACCTATTCAGACCCATGTCGACAAAGAATGACTCTCCTGCTAGCCTATATGCCTGTTGAAACACAGGCGGTGTTAGCCAAGCTTTATTGACAAGACTACAGCACCAGTGCGGTTGCTACATTTATTTAGTTGGTTAGATACTGTTGTTGACAAGATGCAGGTGCGAGCCAAGGCGGCGGCGGTGGTTGCTCGCGGCGTCACCCAGCAGCTGAACACTAGGGTGGGGAATAGCATTAAAACCCAGATATCGACTCTGCATGTCGACAAGGCACCGGGAGTGAACGGACGCGCACGCGCCTTCGCTAGCTTTTAGCGTTGACAACATCCCAGGCACTTGTGACAAGCTGCTTGCTATTCCACACCCATGTTAACCTGACCAGGGTCACATTGACATCTGCAGTCTGGGGAAACTTGAGCCTATCTTTCACTGTGTGTGTGTGTGTGTGTGTGTGTGTGTGTGTGTGTGTGTGTGTGTGTGTGTGTGTGTGTGTGTGTGTGTGTG
>JAODTR010016733.1:0-22215 GCA_025399935.1 Amblyopsis rosae
TGAAGGGAAAATGCTAATGGAGGGCAACACTAATGCTAACTAATGCTCAGGCATTTTACATGTACCGTACGTTACACTTCATTTGGAAATGCAAATTTTACATGCATATTGATGATATTATTTTACACCGTCACTGGCATCACTTATAAAATACATGAACACGTACATAATCACTTACTGTAGCCACACCTCTATCATCCTATGGAAAGTGATTCAGGCCCATATCCACATATCATACACAAGAACATGCCAGTGGAGGTCACATGAATCATCTTATTATATGAGGTTGTATGTCCTGGCGCACTAGTGTAGAGATGAACGTTGTGATTTACATGGTCTCACTTACTAAAAAGACTGTCAAACTTTTAAACATGGTTATAGATGATGTTTCAGATGACATTGTGGAGGTGCTTGTGGTTTTGGTCTAGCTCTGTTTGTAGGGGAGATATTTGTGGGAGTGTGGTTCTCGGGACTTAAGGGGACAAGTTTAAACAAACAGCTGTCTGTCTACCCAGATAAGAAAAGGCGGTGTTTGTACCATGGACGATGGAGGCTACACACCTGGATCTGCTCCCTATATGCATGCATACAAAAATCATTTGGGATAAATGCGTCAGACTATTGGGTGAATAACTTGTCACAAACCAATTAAAGTGATGGTGGACATTGGAGAGGTCTGGGGATAATGTTACAATTTCCATTTGACTCCTCTTCTGGCCGCCTCACTCTAATTGGCCAATGCCATGGCTTGACACCCCTGGATGTTTTTTTTTTTTTACCCTAGCCTAAAAATTATTGTGTATTTCTAATGCGGAAGTCATTAGCATATGTTTCCACTTTTGCCGTGTCAAATGCATTGTTTACTAGCTTCCTGTTTAATTTTTAATTGCGTTCATTCCAATTAAATGTTAATACATTTCCTCCATGAGCATGTATCTACATAGCAAACACATTACAACCTTCCGGCTTTTTGTTTCGCACAACCACAGGACACCTTCTGACAGGGCACGCAAGCTAAATGTGTTGTGCGTCAAACAATGTAACTACAACCGACGATTGAATGAAGTGATTAACCATGTTTGCTTACTTATCAGAGATAAGCACTCGGGACATCACCTCCATGGAAACCACTGAGTTCTCCAGAACCTCTGAAGTGTGAGAAAGGCCAATGGGTTGTACACTTAGGACTGAAGTCTATAGTTGTTTGTCTCTACACACCCACAATGCGAGTGCCTTTTTATGTTTGTAATAAACAGTCTACAAGGAACCTGAGTGCACTGGTGCAACCCTGACTTTTCAGTCATGACTATGTTCAGGCCACAGCGCACATCTACAAAAATGAAAAACTAGATGTATTTTTCTGCTCTCCTTTGCACATACAGATTAGTGATGTCCGGGATCTTACTGAAAGACCACATCAGATTTTATCAAGGCCTAACAATGCGTTGAGCTGTCACAGTTGGTAAGCCACAGGCGGGAGGTGACCGGCCCACCAACCCCGTCACACCTCTCCCATGGCACCACCGCTAGCCAATTTTTCGACAGCGATGTGTGGACCACGAATCCTCACGCTCCCTTGTGTGGCCAAACATGGAGATAATTACTATCAATTAGATATGTCTGGCAAATTACCCTGAGTTATGTTTAAAATTAATTGCTGGAAAACTAATAACCCATCTTCTCCCTACCCCTAGTCGAAAACAAGATTAGACCGAAACAAATTGAAATGGGGACATTGTTTTTATTTATCCCTTTGAAGAACAGCCGTGATTTAACACAGCAGGCATAAGAGTCAAAGAGAAATTGAGATGTCATAGTATTTATCTGCTGAGAGGGTAGCAGTAGACCTCCAGATTAGCAAACAGAGCCTGTGGCTCCATATGGTCCCACTGAACATAAAATCTAAGTTTATTTCCCAAGTTCTCTGATTATGGGGTAAATACTGTATACTGTAAAAACAGCATCATGAGGCAGCCCAGAGAGAAGGTCCTCCCTTTAAGATATACGTGTTCAATGATCTGCTGGTCTAAACCTATTGAGCAGTGCTGTTTCTTAACAGGCTCCTTCCGACGTAGTGGGAAACAGTGGGCAGCGGTGTGGCCGGGCATCCCAGCTCAAGAAATTAAGGCTCTATGAACAGAAGTGGCCTGCCGGCACTCTTATCAGAGGCTTCCAGATACCAGCCCACAACAGCTTCCTACGCAAAGCCTGAGGGTGCAGCTCAACAGCAGTATAGAGAAGATAGGTGGGTAAATAAAGAGAGAGAGGTATGGAAGACACACAACTATGGATCATTTGGGATGATGGTGGGGGGACGGAGGGGTGGGGTAGATTTGGGGCGAAGATTTCCCATGGAGTACCCAAGAAAATTACTCTATTTTTGTATAAACTGTACAATATACAGGGTGTGTTTGTACTGTGCATATATAAAACACATAATAATAATATGAAATAGGTCAAAGCTAATACTAATTTAATGTGAGTACTAGTCTTTTATTATTACAGAATGTTCTGTCTGGGAGCCTAACAATGAGAGAGAAATAAGACCCAGCTTGTGACAGGAGAACCTATCCTCACCCTATATGAAAATAACAACAACAAACAAATGATGTACATGCTATGGAGATGGTAAAGATGCAAATGATATCTGGGTAGAGAACGTCATCCATCAACTTGCATGTTCTACCACCCGTTTCTCAGTGCGGGCCTAGGGGCAGAGCTAAACGATCGCGATCACAATCAAGTATTTTTATGTGAGTGACTCTGTTTTACACCAAAGCCAACTTTACCTGAACGATATGCGAGGCAAAGGTGTGGGTGAAATTTCTGGGATTATTTCCAAGTCTGCTGAACGTGAACGTGTCTGCTGTACCTGACAGTTCCCAAAACCCAGTTTTGCTTCACAATATTACGTCTTATGCTTAAAGACAGCTAGGGCATGCAGGCTAGACACACACACACACACACACACACACACACACACACACACACACACACACACACACACACACACACACACACACACACCAGGGGGCTGGCAGTTGCTCAATGCCTCAACTTATTTTGCAGCTGCCAGTGAAAGCTGATTACCAGTGGTCTTCCAAAACAAACACAATGATATCTACTGGAGTATGTGTGTTTGACAGAAGAAGAATGAGAACATTCTGCCTGTAAACAACGAGTCTGAAAACATTTTAGTATGTTTGGCCAGTGACTGTAACATATAAGATAGATTCAGAAGAAATAGTCTACAAAAGTACAGTTATTACTGAAGCAGACAACTGTATAGGTGGTATAGTACACTCAACTAGAATAAACTCTATATGTAATAACACAAGTTGAGTGATGCATAAAATGAAACAGAAAACAATACCAGTAAATATGAACTTAACCCAAAACTACAAATAATTAAAAAACTGTATATATCCAAATAATACAGTATATTATCTTTAATATTTTTGATGAATTACAGTATAGCACACTATGGCAATCACAGGTTTCTATTCAGAACAGCCAACATACAGTACATGTGTTCATTAGCCTTGCATATATCATATGGCAAATATGATAAAACAAACAACAGTAATTGTTTTGCGACCTCAAAATGACATTAGTTTGCTCATTACCAGCAGACAAAACAAACACAGGGTGAGTCAGATAGAGCAAATTAGTCTTCATTGGAGCTGCATGAGCACTTACTGTACTGAATGCAAGGTGTGTGTGTGTGTGTGTGTGTGTGTGTGTGTGTGTGTTATACTGCATGTTTCCAATTCAGTGCCTTTCCACGTGAGATACTGTTATATAATTCATATTGCAGGTGCTTAAGCTCCCAGAGTACGAGATGAGCACATTTGAAACAGCGCCCAGAGAGTATCCCTGTTCATGTGACTGACTGTCGAGACCTAGTCTGAATCATCGTAGAGGGAGAGCAGGGGAACAGTGTCATAATAAAGTAATAAATCAGGCTACAAATCAGGGCAGTTTGACTATTGCTTCACTTGTGTACAGCATGCCTTTGAAGTGCCTGGAATATCTGTTTTGAAAATGAGAAAGTGTCCTCTTATTCATAATACAATACAGCCATGATAATAGGATAAACTATTGATGCATATCCTAATATGTAATTACATTTAAAGATGGACTTGATAATTGTTCCTCCTAATTAGTTTTAAAAACACTCTTGATAGCAAATACGTTTCTTATTGTGTAGAGATCAAAAACACTCCACATGCGTTTACCTTTACTAGGGTATGTATATGTTACACGACCGCAAAGATAAAGATATCGACCTCAACACATTCCGTGGCTACCAGTGAATCTCTCCTACCAACCCTCCTATATGCATACATGTTGTGACCAGTTAACAAAAGCCTTTCTCACAAAATTGTGGTGTTCACTGATTAATACATCAAACCAGCCCGGGAGTGTATGAGAGGGGTTGGTGTAGTGTCCAAACACCAGCTCCTGAAATGTGTGTATCGATTATCATTGGATATACCGAGCAGCTCCTTTGTCAACCTGAGAATGACCGACCAATATAATCGGGAAATAATCACCATAATATAATTTGGAAAACCAATATACTTAAAAGTAGCTACCTTATAGGCATCACAATATGTTTTCTTGTTTGTCCTTGTCTATTGAATATGGTTGAACCTTCACATATTGCTCATATACTATCCTTTTATAGCAACACTTTGTTTTTTTTATTTGAGGCTGCTCTGACTGAGGAAGCCTTGAATCTGAGCTACAGTATATCATAACTCTATTCTGTTACAAGAATAACAAACCAACACCAACCACATATAAACCATGACGCAATCACAGGAAATATAAAGTATATAGACTATGTTTGCAATGACCCGAGAATGTCCAAAGGATGCAGAAATTAGTACAAAAACCAAATCAGATTTGATGTCATGAAAGGGATTTGGTGGGGAAATAAGTTTGGCAGATGTGGCAGACATTTCAAGAAAGCCAAGATCTTCCTTTGGCATGGTCGAGATCGTGTGCTTTTCCTACAGCTCTCGTGCACTTGGGAGCATCACAGGCTTTGCTGTGCATTGCAAGATGTCAGCAAAGCAAACAAAACGAGACGATACACGATAGCTGGTGTGGCATTTTAACAGCATTAGTTTGGCTCCAGTGGTCACACTGCATTGATTGTGTATATAAAAGTTGGTGGTACTGTAACACAGATCAATGCGTTACCTTCTTGGCAAATTTTACATTGTGTAACATGGCAAAATATCAGAGGTGGCATACTTTTCATCATTGCATAAGCTAGTTTAGCTTATAGGGCCTATTTGAGAGGAATTTCATCCAGAGTTGGAATGCTGAATGGAATGTTGGATGTGAAAGTGATTAATATTAAATACTCTTAGACAGTAAGCAATTATGATGCACTTTTTCTTATGGTGATAATTGAGAAGTAGATCATTTGCATAGGTGTCTCCCAGTGTACAATTATCTATTTATCATTTCAGTATAGTAAAAAGAACACAGAACTATGCTAGGCTTTATTCATTAAAGCTTTACTATAAAACCACTTCACAGTTATCAGTACTGTAAGTACATGATGGCTGAAGAGGTTTTTCTTGTACTGTTTGACAATATTATCATACTTGATGAGTGAGACATACACATACTGTATATAGAGCCAAGCACTGCATTACCTTCCATATGACTCATCTGAAAAGTGAACTCGCAACCCTCGGAAACTGAGCTTTTCTTATGAGCTCTATATGTTATCTTAAAATGCTTGAAAAATACATACGCAAACTGGTGATGTGGGAGTGTTGTCAGAATGCCTAGTTTATGTCCCCGGTGCTCTATCTGCCCACAGACTCAATGCAGGCTTACTTATTTCGGCATGTGGGAGTAACATGACTGTAACATAGTTGTTACAGTTAAAAACGTCCTCCGGCATAATTTCTATAATTTCCTATAGAGATTCATGCATTTTTCATGCATTTAGTCATAAAACCCCTCCAAGCTGTGAGGGGAGTAGAAAAAATGTGAATGGTTAAATTAAATGTGATTTCTTTTAAATGATCTTCAACAGATTTTACATTGCAACACCATGCATTGGTTAGTTACTGGCTAAAGCAGTGAACCCTGCTAAAATATCCTAGGTTTGATCCACAAGACAAAGATTTTGACAAATTACCTACAGTAATTGTATTATGGCTACATTTACATGCACACAATATTATGTATTTTGCCCTTATTCTGACAATGACAATATTCCTACAAAGCTGTTAAAATACTTAAAATGAATATTCCACTCACATTTCCATGCAGCTGATTTATACATCCTAAAGATATGCCCTTTAAATAACTTAAAGAGGAATTTCCCTACTTTTAAAACTGCATTAATGTTCTTATATGGGAAAATGGAACGGCTAAAGCCGATTGTTCTATTTTGCGTATTTGCAATGTAATAGGATATTTTTCAAAGGTCTCTGCACATGTTTGACCTTAAATATGCAAGAGACACAATGCGATAAAATGCAGTAAAACCCCTCTTGAGACTCATATTCCGAATCTGCTGTATAATATTCATGCTCCTAAAACCCAAACAATAGTGGCATATCCCAGGTATCTTAATCAGAAAATGCTAAATTCTGAAAAAGGCCTAATTCGGAATATCCAAACGGAATTTGCAGTTTACATGACCAGGGCTGTATTATGGACCGGCACAATGGGCCTGGGCCCAGGGGCCTCTACTTTAGTATGAGTTATCTACAGGTGTTTTTAGTCCTTATACCATAATATGTTGTTATGAAATCGTATATCTTTTTGTATATGTTAAACTAGGAACAAAAGTTGAAAATTAGCAATCACACCTGCCTTTTTTGTGCATGTACTATAGCATACGGGATATGTTAAAAAAGGCCTACTCAACACAAGTGCTTAAAGAATGCTTACTAGGGGTGTGACGATACACTTAGGTCACGAGACAAGACAATAGCCTCTCACAAACCCAATATCGGTGGAATATACCAGTGGAAAACAGGCGTCATGTGCAACACATCAGTTTCTGGCTTGTACTGGAACAATGTTAAATTGCACCGTCCCTACAGTATGTATAAAAAAAAGGCATGTCATGGGGGGTGAGGGGTCCTCCAAAGATTATAGTGCCCTGGGGCCTCAAAGGACCTTAATCCATCCATGTACATGACACCTATTATATTTAGAATATTGCCATAGTTGAAATTATAGTGGAATAGTAGTAGTGTGAATGTAAACATAGTCAATGTATACATTATTTGATAATCTATCTGTTATATTTTGGGGTCTAATTTCTACCAAATATGTGGATAGAACATTTGGTTTCCATCTGTTAAAAAGTGTAAAAAAAAGATTTACCTGCAAAATGTTTATCTCTATTCATCAAACACAACCTGGGGTGTGTTTGGGGATTTCCGAGGGGTCAAATAAAATTGAGCTCAGAGTCACATAAATAACGGTTTCATGGCTTATACAGCTAACGTGGACCTTTTAATTTAACTTTATTAAACCCCTTTAGGAAATTAGGTTGGTTCACTAAGAAGGAACAATGCAATATAGTAATTTAATAGATACAGCCAGAGCCATATAAAGAGAGAGTCACACCATCTCAGTTCACTCCAATGGAATGTTGTTTCACTGCAATGGCGGACCGTGGAGCCTCAAAATAGTTCCCGGAAGTTAGCCTAAATACTGAAAGTACCCAATACATTTTATGTTAAATGTAAATTGGTGCATTTATTGATTACTAATTACCAAAAAAATAAGTTATATATCTGTATATATATATTTTCAAACTGCCAACCAAGCACTTCTGGGAACTATTTTGCCATAGGCATTTAATACCTTCCACGTTCCATTTGAATAGGGGTGACCTGCAGTCCTGTAGCTTTACTGTATGGGCTTGTCAAAGATGGACTGCTTGAAATAATAGGCAACTTCTGAGTTATTGTTATGCCATTGAAGGCCCAGTGTCTTTGGGTCATGGTTTGCTACTGGTTAAATGGATGTAGTAGGATCATGTAGTTAGTCAGATTAATAGCCTGATTGTATTGATGATGAGAATACTTTACATATTGTACTTTATGGATGTGTGCAGAATTGACGTACGATAGTATTGCTTTATTCCAAACACATTTATTACTGGGTACTAACTGACTCCAAGAGGCACTGATATGACTATGGAGATGCTGCAGTTTTCCACTCAAACTAGAAATTTCATTGACACTCTAACCTTTAGGCCACGGTGTCAATGTTTATACTCAGGACAAAGCAACAAACACTGTTGTACTATCTCGAAAAGACATTTTAAAAACAATATATAAAAAATAAATAATGATTGCATTATGCACTCAAAAACATGACATGTTTTGGTGATATGGTGTAAATAACTCTTTCAGATGTATGCAATGAGTTGTCACCAGCAAACAACAGAACCATCTTTTTTTGACATGGGTATATTGTTTTTAGTCTCTGAATACTTTTGCAAGCGACTTTCACCTTTGTATTTTTGATCGCTATTCTTTCATATTTCGTGAGCTAGGGACTGCCACACAATTGCTGTATGGCATGATATATGGTGTTCTATCTCAGAAGCCTATGAAAAATAAATTAGATTTCCCAATGCCATTTTCGGATCAACCCAGCCCACCCCGTCCTCCCCCACCCCCCAACCCTCCATCACACCTGCCTTTTTTGTGCATGTACTATAGCATACAGGATATGTTAAAAAAGGCCTACTCAACACAAGTGCTTAAAGAATGCTTACTAGGGGGGTGACGATACACTTAGGTCACGAGACAAGACAATAGCCTCTCACAAACCCAATATTGGCGGAATATACCGGTGGAAAACAGGCGTCATTTAAATACCAAGCCCTTAAATATGCTGGATTTAGAGGCCTTGCCCCTAGAGTTTACAAAAGAGCTGGAGAGCTGTAATACGTTCAAGAAGAGACACTTCTCTGACCGGTTCGGAGAAAAGGTGCGAAACAGCGACCTTTGTCCTGGCCGGTTAAAGCCTTAATAATATAGGCATACTAGGCCTTTATAGCCGATTTATCATAGCCTATTTAAATAGCCTAGAAGGTTGGGAAGTTTATTTATTTGTCAATTTTTATGACGTCTCAGATAACTCAAGATTTTATGTTCAGCCTTTAAAAAAATGAACCTGAATGTAGTGAAGTACTACATATAGAGGGCTCTTTGGGCATATGCTATTTTCTGTCACCATCGGATGATCGAATACAGCCTGTTAATCTGTGCTATACGTGCAGATCCCCGCAGACCAAAACACCTTTCTCTGTCATGCACGAGTATGGCTCTATGCTACAATTCCCTCCGTTGATATAGACTGGCTTTACACAATATAATATTTTGCCATAATCTATCCTAGATAGCAAGCACAGTCGGCCCGATCGGTTGACGTCGGCTGATGCAATGTGTCTCTTAAATGGTATGTTAAATGGTATCTTAAATGAGTATGCCATGCTGTAGTCAGTCTGACTACATTGTATTTTACTTGGCCCAAAAATTTTGATGACTTGATGACTTGGTGATCCTGTTGAGCAACTATCGACCCACCCACAGAGCCAAATGGCCCCGCCCACTACTAGACCAACTGTCTTCTGCGAAAGGCCAGAGAACAGCATCTTTTCTTTTGAACACTGTGGTAAGTAGCCTAATGCTTTACTTGTTAACCATCAATGTAAATTATGAGTGTAAATAACAGAAATAGCCTTAACAAACAACCAGCTATGATAAAACTTTGCATGGTCGACTGGATTCTCCAACAAGAGTTAAGTGTCAAGTCAGGTATACCTATAACTACAGTTTAATTATGGTGCATTTGAAGGGCGATTAGTAGCCTATTAATATAACGTTGTCCATCTTAATAAATTTCTTCAATCCAAAAATAGCCTAGTGACCAGGTAATTGAATAATGTCTATTGCATTATCTGTATTTTACAGACCAAAGAGGGCAGGAGACAGGTAAAAGAGGGGGAGACACAGTCTGACATTCCTCAACTCTCAGTCTGGAGCAGAAAATGCAGCACAATCCAGATTACAAATGTATCGTGGTGAGCCTTTTTTTTTTTTAAACAGTTGATTGCCCAGGGCCATTTTAGTTCCTACCTTCACCTATGGTAATTTCTAATTATGTTTCTTCTGTCTAAAACGGAGATAAGTGGTTAGCTTTTAAAAAATGAGAACCTGAAAAGTGGACACCGTTTGGGGCTGCGCTGAGCAGGCTACGGCTGTTTTGGCAATCTAGATTGTCCGCGTTGGATCGGATTATGAAATAATAACTATTCAGAACAGACCAAAATGATGTTGCTTTCTCTGGCATGCAGGCTATAGCCTTACTCCTACGCTGGTCTTATGAAATATAATCAAAAATCATAAATATAAATTAATGTCTACTCTTACTGTAAATGCCTAACAGAAGCAGAATATGGTCTAAAAACAGGCTGAATCAAGCTAACATGTAATTACAAACGCAGTAATATCTACAAATATAATCAAAAATAAGTATATATGCCCAACAACTGGTTATTCCCAGCTATATGGTGCAAGTATTGCATTAAAACAAATATTAGACAAATTAAAATGTAAAAAGAAGTAAGAAATGCTAATTGCGATAAGTCAAGATGCTAGCGGAATTTTCAGGACTAATAACTGTAGACTAGACAACATGGGAGAATTACCTAAAGAATAAGCCTGAGGGCTAGCCTTTTGTACACGCCGGGTACCAAAAATGCAGCCACACACAATTTTAAAGTGGAGGGGGCATATACTATGCTAATTTCACCCTCACACTTAGTCATGCTGATATTGCGAGCCAGGCTTTCACCTCGACGAGAAATATTGTCATGGTCTAATCTCGTGAAATCTCATGATACCAGACCTCATCACACCCCTAGTGCTTACACATTCACTTGAAAGTGCAAAGATAAAGTAATTGACAACTCATAATGATGTTACATTCATATTCCAACAAAGTATGCCTATACTGTATGGTATAACACATTACTCTTTAATTAACACTTAAATTATACTTAACACAAGTTATCATGTAATTGCTTATTTCAAATATAACAAAGCTTTGCTGTTTCAGATGGGAAGCCTTTCGGTAAGACAGGGAGTCACTTTTAAACAAACCTCAGGGCTAAACTGTATGAGATATATGTGCATATTAAACATAATACTACAGTACGTGCCTACTGTAAACACTGTAAAAAATACCTTATAATGTAATACCTTCTAAAATTCACTGAAGGTATACATTTAAAGCGTATCTGGAGTCTACGGTTTTGTATTTTTTCTTCTGCAACTTCTAAAAATAGCCATAAGTTTACCACTTTGTGTGTTTGCCTTTGCTCTTTTCACAAAGGTTCAGAGCTAGAGCCAAGGGATTGGCCAACAAAGGAAACCATAAGGTCTATGGCCAGTGTCAAATATTACTTTGCAATATTGTTTGCCGAGTGTAGCTGCAGTGCTTCTGCTGTTCCTAATGAAATACAACATGTTGTACATCCCAACACAGAACTACTGTATGAGTACAACAGAACTTAACATGAAATAAATGTTTCCTTTACACGCACTTAAACTTTCATTTAAATGAAATTTAAGTGTTTTGTTCTTTCTTTTTGTAATTAGACCACCAAAGCAAACAATAGAGAGCTGTTTTTGTTAGAAAACCAAGTTGTTTTGCAGTTTAGTAAAAATGTCATTGTTCTTTAGACTTCACAGCAATTTGGAATGTCCTGAAGAAGAAAGAAACTTCTGGTGTATTGTCCACTCATATATATATTTTGAGTTCAAACTCTTACAGAACTAGCCTGCTGAGCAAATAAGTAAAGTACTGGAGTAGACGTTACTCCAATACTTTTGGAGGGGTATACAGTACACACACCCATGGGACAATGAATACCCTATACCCCTTTAGGCTAGCCTATCCATCATCAAGAGTCAAAGGGCTGCATTTGGATCATACATTACAAGAAATAAAGGATAAACACAAGATGCACCAGGATGTGTAGTAGTTGCACTATTCTAAATATATATATATATATATATATATATATATATTAAATGTTAGTCCTATTATGTGCCGTATTAAATGCTAAAAATTATACTACCCTTGACTGAGTAGCAGAAATAGCATATCTGCCACATAGATCTAAATATGAATGCTTGATTGATTGATGATTGATTGATAATTGAATGGGCCAATTCAGCCACCAATACATTGAATGGAACACCTTCCTGTCACATTTTCATTTTACCTGAAGGTGTAAATCAACCCGAGAATCTTACCTATATTGTGTCGTATAGTGCCATACAGTCCCTTGAAGCAAGTGCAAGGCCACACATCCACGCTCTGTGAACTGGATAAGCAAGCCTAAAGAATATAAGAGAGAGAGAGAGAGCTAGAGAAAATCAAAATCTCAACATCTCTTCCCTAATCTTTCTCTACAGTTCTACAATACAGTATGTACCAGGGAAGTATGGAGGGGAATACACAAATAAGTTGCATTGCTTCTGCAAAAGTATATTTGAAAGTCAGTCCCTCTATAATTGTAGACCTATAGTAGCTAGGATGAAGTTCAACTTACCACAAAGAGCGGTTGAATTTTAAAGGGTTTTTAGACCACAGTGAAATACTTACAGTACTACATATCTTACCTCTGTGCAAAGATGAACAAACCTGGCATTAGAGAAGTTGTCCATCATGCCATGTGTCATTTCAGTCACTGCTAAAGCAGTCATTAGATAGAAATGTGTTTGCATTGAGACAGTCTTTATGTTGTACTGTGCCATCTTTACACTATGTGGGCAGTTATATTGCAATTCATAAGGACTTATCAGCATCTCAAACAAAGGCTTCAAAAATCCCCTTAAAGCACCGTGTAGGAGGAAAGGCAGATTAGTTTGGGTTATGGAAAATTATTGAAATAGAGCACAGCGGGGTGTTTGCACAGTGCCCTGGCTCCCCAAAGACATTATGATCTCAGAGATGATTGAAAATACATTATTCCCTTTTTTCCCCACTTATTTCGTGGCCATATTTCCTAGAAGCTGTTTGTTGTACTAAATAAACAGTGAGGGAGGAGTGTTATTTGTGTATTCTGTGCAGTTACGCATGTTTGGATTGCTGTGGGTGAAGAGTGTGCATGTGTTTGGCAACATGGTTGTGCATACTGACAGCAAGCAAAAGCACTGTTAATGTACATGGCTGACATGAATAGTTTTTATGGATTCACTGAAACCATTTTCACTCTCAATCCGATATAGATGTGTCATACAGAAGTGTCATACAGTATTGATTGCCAATCCTATTTGATTGATGCCATTTAAAAAAACGCAAACCCATTTCTGTGGAAACATTATGCTTGAGATTCATGTCCTTGTAAAATAAATTATGAATAAAATAACACAAAGCACATTTTCAAGGTCACAATTCAGACACAATTCAGTTTAGAATCATGGAGATCTACGTGTCAACTCTAGATGATATAATACTAACACGTGATCACTGAAAATGATTTTGTAAGTCCTATAATTGTAACTTTAACTAAGCATTAATAACTTAATTAATGCTTAGTTCAAGTTTATGTTGTAAAAATCTAATATTCTACAGACTCTGAACAACAGAGCACATTAGAACTAAACTCTTCTTCTAAAACTAAATCGTCATTTGATTTTGGCCACAAATAATCGCCTAGGTTGGGAAAGCTAACGTGAGGATGAGATCCCAGTCAGAAATCTACCATTCTCTCTCTTTGCCCCCTCCCAACTTCATAGTGAAACTTGACTGCTGAAAGAAATACGTGTTCTGTTGCTTTACATGAAGATGAAATGAACCCACAAAAAATTATATCAATTCCCTGCTTGAAATAATTCCACACCGCAGGCATGACGAAGCCGGGCAGGCATGACGAGAGCGCCGAACACTCCCACATGCTAGCTCTGTTAGCCTTAGGCTAGCGATATCATAGTGTCACACACGTTTAGGGTATGTCTCTGGATCGGATAGGACAACTACACTAATTGTTACCCATATCCACATTTGAGGCCAATATCGATTCACAGGATCAGATCGTTGCATCCACAAATGTTTTCAAGGACAAGTTCTAAAGCCACAGGATGAATCCTTTGTTCTACGGGGAACGAATCATCTGTCACATCTGTCACAGAAGTGATGAATATGACAGATGATGCTACTCCCAAAATATCTCCATATATTCAAGTCAAAGGAGAAGCGTGGAGCCTCTTCAAAACGTGCTCTGTTTTCATGACCTGTTGTCAGTCTGCATTTCCAGTCCTCCCCCTCCATGTTTATCACTTAAGTCCTGTTATTCTGATTCCCCGGCACACACCAGAGCATTTAGTCGATGGTTTTCACGTTCCCTAATACCCCATCGTATACTTCTCTTCCTTCTCCTGCTTTTTCTTTCTTCCCATCTCCAGGGACTCACAATGCTCCTTGTGCTCTGGGTTCAGACCGCTTCCCCCCCCCTCCCATCCCTAGGGGAGTGTCGCTGAGCAGGTCAGCCTTACGTGTTAGGCTGTCCGCAGCACATGCTTTCTGGGGCAGCTCTCGCTCATCACCAATTAGCCGCGAGCGGCGGGAAAGGAACATGATATAAGCCTCCACTTTTAGAGGGTCCCGGCCTGGGTGTAGACTGTCAGCAGTGGTGCTAACTATAGTAACAGAGTTTGCTTTGTGCACCTTCCGCCTAACAGACTGTATAACGTTGCTCCATCGTTTCCTGACTAGAATATTGACTTCCTTCTAAGCCAAAATGATCTAGGGAGATTACCCACACAGATTCCCTGTGATTTACCCATCCATTCTTATTATTACAGTATTAGCTTGGTTTTAGGCATCTTCAAGGAACCCTATAATGGTAAATTATCTGCCAACTCTAATTAACTGTCTGTAGGAAAATGAAAAGGCAATTTACAAGCAGTTTGAGCTATTATGCAGAAACGGCTCTAAAGCGTATACATGCTCACTCAGAAAACCAACGTTATTTATTTATTTTGTGACGTATAAAAAAACGGTTTATGAACACACTTTAGTATTACACGCAAGGGTGTCAGAGACGGCATCCGTCACACTGGATGTGCTGGGGAATTGAAGGAACACACCCTTCCAGTGGCAGAAATCACTTTCTAAGCAGGAATGCCTGCAGGCAGACCGCAGTGATGAATTGAACTATTGGGGTCAGTGTCATTCAGAGGAGCGTTACAGTGGGAATGGAGTAGCCTCACAACCTGAAACCCACTCAATGCAGGGACACCGGCATTAGTATTCCACTGCCAGTCAGCCTTAGTCTAACAGTGTGTTCTTTATTTTGTTTTTATTTCCCCCCAAAGTTTAACTGTGATCTATAACTTGAAATGCTGTCTGGAGATATTGTCACAATTTTATATATACTGTATATATATATATATATATATATATATACAGTATATATAAAATAGTGAAACTACTACACATCCTGGTGCATCTTGTGTTTATCCTTTATTTCATGTAATGTATGCTTTCAAATTGTTCCCTTATATATATATATATATATATATAGAGAGAGAGAGAGAGAGAGAGAGAGAGAGAATAGGTGTAGATTTATAATTCAACACTTGCAATATTGCAAAAATATGACTGTAATGACTGTGAATAGCAACACTTTCACAGTTCCTATATCTGGTATGTTACAAGCTTCAGTTCAGTCAGTGTGATACAGTAGCACACATTTAAAGACATTTATAGACATAAGCAATGTCAAAGTAGAAGAAGTACACTGACAATATATTGTTCCTGCTAGGGAAATGCTTTTCTATATAGAGAATACATATCACAGCAGATACTGTAGGTTAAGGTTGGGTTGGTTCTGTAGTATCATATTTGTTTGTCAGAATTATCATACTGTAAATCAGCCAGGACAGGTCGCTCTAGTACGAGCAGAACTGATATATGTTGTCTTAAATTGTCAATATTGTCATTATTTTATGTAACATTCCACTGATGTACAGCTCTTGACATACTGACTACTGTTACCAGTGGTGGGCCTCCAGGGCCAGCAAGGCCTTCTCTACTGGTCTAAACACACTGATTTGCGTTATCTGTTTAAATATAATTTTTTCATGAATATGTATTCAATTATTCCCAATAGTCTATTCTCTTATTTTCATATATTTTCGCTTGGTTGCACTGCTTCCAGTAGTGTATGTTTACAGTATGTCAGAGCTTATATCCAATCATATTTCAACTACCATGTGTTGCCATGTGAAATAATAAATACACCTTGAGGCCTTCAGAATCATCAGTGCGGACGTCTGTACCTTCAACTAAATAGCAATGAAACTGTTGCTTTAATTGGATGGTCAGAGAGCGTACGAACTAGCAAAATCTCATAGCGACCTGCACAAGCATTTCTTATTTTTATTATCTACAATGACTGACAGAGGTGAAGACATTGATTTGGTCGCAGATAATTACAAAGCCATTTTCAAGATTTTCAAAAGATGCTGAACATCGTGAGAACAGGTCGGCCAAAGAAGTTACAGTAGGAGGCGGTCCCAGCCGGGAAAAGGGTTTTGTCCGCCACTATCAATCCAGTACCGGTAACTACGAGCCATTGGCTTGGCTCTCTCACAGCCTTCGAGAAACATTGCAAATTGTGCAGATTATTTGTAACTGGACTTGTTTGGAGCCACACGTGGTTCGCAAACTTGAGTTGTCCAACCAAGGCAGCAGCGAGACACGAAAGCACGGCCAGTACACACAAGAAACGGTGCTTTTGGAAACATTTGGGAAACCCGAGTGCTATCAGACAGATCAATTAAGTACGCCGGGAAAGGGATTCATATCACAATAAGATGAAGAATAATTAAGTCGGATATTGCAAAGAAGAGATGGTATCATATCATTCTTGCTACATAAGATGCCAGCTGTCTGTGCTCAGTGCATATATGCAGTTTAACTGTGCGCTAGTGGTATTAATAACGATGGATTCTGTAAACGTGGCAGATATGGCGTGGGTTGATTCAGGTACACCAGGGGTGAGGAATCCTCTTCCTGGAGGGACTGATTCATATGAGTTAGTCGTAAGAAGCATGATAACGACCCACTCATTTGTATCAGGTGTGCTGGAGCAGGGAGACATCTAAAACATGCTGGACAGTGGCCCTCCAGGACCAGGATTCCCCACCCCCGAGGTACACCATTGAAGGCATAGGTGTAAAATGCACGGCCTGCCACTGATGAATACTATATACAGTCAGGGAAGAGGACATTTTTAATCATGTTGTAATTACAAGTTTATTAAAAGTACACTGAAGAGACACCGCTCTTCCCAACATGGTGTTTTCCCTAACTCTGTCCAGCACTTTATTTACCTTTGGTTGTTTTAAATGTTCTTTATAAATAAACTGAATTGACTTTATAAAATATGCTTTGAATTTGTAACCTTGAATTTCCAGATACTTCCTCCATCTGTTATTCTGCAAGGAACATTATGCTACACGTCATGTAAATTGAAAAGGAATATTATGAGATGCATCCTGATACACAAGAGATCACAGAAAAATATAAAAAATGGACAATGCATTGTGGTTTATACTCACCACTATGAATTGTCTTTCTCTTCAGGAATTTTATTTTATGTTATCTCATGATCAAAATATCAATTAATTAAACTGAAATAAGTCACTGGAGCTAAATAGCAAATAAAAAACTGAAATTGTGTCATTGCTATATTGGAAAGCATATATAGCTAACGTTTAAAATGGAACAAAGCATTGCTGGTAGATATAAGGCCATCGCTCATATGGTCTTGGTTATGCAGTCCTTTGATCAGGGAACTGAATGTTGTCATATATTGCACACAATAGGGGAAGGGTATATTTCAGATTTCAGCACTGAAAATAATGGAATGAAATAGAAGAAATGTTCAACTCACCATTCAAATTATTATTCATATTATTTGTCAGTGGATAAGATGCGGTGGATAAAAGCCATATTAATTATTTATGCTAGATATGATAAACCAAAAATTACACATTTTAAATGTCTTATCATTCATCATCTCCTTGGGATTTTAAATGAAAAAATAAATAAAAATTTTTTTTTGTATTGTATGATATCAGTTATGCATCTGTAAATGGTGGTTTCTGGCAGCTGGTAATAATTTGACACTGAGGTTTCAGGCTGTTCTAAAAAACATGCAGTCTGCTTCTCCACACCATGTGACCCAAAAACACATTCAATTCTATTTGCCATCTTGACAAAACAGCTACCTCATACAGAAGAAATTACTTATTTCAGCATGGAGCGTGCATCAAGGATGTATTAATCATATCATGTACTAATCGCAAACTCACACCTGACACAAACAGGAAACAGACACGGGCACACAGACCATCACACACACACACTCACGGAGAGTATCATTTTTAGGTGCAACGCTCAAGCGGACATCAAAAAGTTGTCGATGAGCATCCCAATGACATAACAAGTCTGTCTTGCAAGTAACCACATCCCCCATTACACCTCCTGTTGAGATGGGTCATCACATTTTCCACAAGGACAGTTCTTGTGCCCGTGAGAAAACGGTTTATCAAATTCACAGACATTGTCATTCCGCACTCGGCGTGGTTTCCCCTTCATATCTGTGGTCACGTAGCCAAACAGCATTGTTTAAAGAGATGAATGATGAAGCACATACTTGTCTTTCATGATGGAGGCACCGGTACACAAAAGTCTTGAGTTAGCTCAGGTGTGTGTGTCTGTGTGTTTTGCAGCCAAACATTCAGGTGTGGTTTCTTTTAAACTGTATTCTCGATTTGCTAGATTTCATCTTGTCTGTGTTATTACTGTATGTCACTGTCAACTACCCAACATTACATTATACAAAAATGTACACAATATGATTCAAATGATCATAAATGATCATAAACACATAACGTGTCAATTACACTGTAATATAGTGTAACTGTATACAGTACAATGCTCAGCTCTGCTGAGCTCATCTCTAAAGGATTAGTATCAGATTAATAGACTCATCAGACTTTGAAAAGCAATATCAATTTAATGATAGCTATTGCACAGTGGCTGAAAAAGAGCATTATCTACTCTATTTATACACATACCCATACTAAGAGATTAATGTATGGGTCGCTGACTGCATTTATTTACCCTCCGCCTGAGACCTGAGTCTCAGATGGCTGAACAAGCCCACATTTCAAATGGAAACAACCAATACCCATTAGACCATATTTTCTAATCAGACACCACATAAAAAAATAAACCATTATACTCAGATAATAAAAAAATATCTTAGAAATTAAAACATGTTGTTAATTGTCAGGTAAAATGTAACTGTATGTTGTCATCGTTACAGTTTCATTGTGCATGCAACCAAGTAACAGGATTTATTGAGGTAATGGCAGATTAACTTTCCCATCAATATTTGACTATTGAATCACATGTAGCATAAAAACCCTGGCGTGCTTCAGTATACTGTACAGTATATGGTCCATTAGAGATTAGCAGCAACCGACTGGAAGACGACAAGACCCCTGGATTGAATTTGCAGCTAAAGATGAAGCTGGAGGCATGGGCAATATTATCTTTACATGGCGATCTGGGATGAATGGCATAATGGTAAATAGACAAGGAAGGCACTGATGATATTACAGGACTACGGCAAATGGGATAACTGGCCTTGTCCTTGTTTAGAGTTTGTTAAGAGATAATACTCTAGCCTCTGTAAGATTTATTGGCCAATAAATCATGGAGTACAATACCTGGCATGAAACCAAATTTGTTAGACATGCTGTCCACCATTCACAAGAAGTTGATGCTTTGGCTTTAGATCCATAGAATTACCACTGATACTGAGGACACTCCATACAATGCATTATTCAATGCACTGTTTTGCCAAAAGCACAGACCGGATTACAGATCAGCACTAAAAAAGCATGAATTTGATTGATTTGACGACACTCTGAGTTTACAAAGTCAAAGATGATCCAGAATATCCAGCTGCTATCCAGGATGGGTAAATAAGGAGCGTGATGTTAGCTTGAAGAAGATCGTCCTCCGCCTCCTGCGCCTCAGGTTAAATACCTTGTCAGACACATTTAACATCTTTTTGAGCAGATGCTTTTCCACCCTGCTCTCACCAGTCTTCCTCTCTCGGCTTTATTAAACCTCAAACGCGCCACCACGAGCCACACAAATAGGGCCATTCCATTCATGAACATATCTCCGCGATAGAGAGCCAAAGCAGGCTCAATGTTACGATTCGGTCGTATCACAGCAAAGTAATTTGTAGCCATTCATACTCATCTTCCTCTGACAGTCACAGGAGGCTTTCCAGAGTATGACAGGGAGCTGCTGTATATGTCTGGGCTGCCATACCTCTTTAGCATGAGGTTTGTCAGGTGCATGTTGGCACCAACCAGGCATGCCTGCGATTGGTTTCAGTTGTTTAAAGATGAATCAGGAGGGTTTTATCAGGGCATACTCTGCCAGCTCAGTGGTCATGTGCTTCACTTTAAAGGGAGGTTAATACATTTCCTCTGAGCATCAAATTCAGCTGCTCTGCCACATCTTTTCACATTCCGCCAGGCAAGGCGAATTATTACCGTTATTGTGTTCTATAAAAACTCATTTTCTTTTACAATAAAAATATATTAGCTCATCCAATTGCCAGGGTGTGAACACCTACATCTATGCATACGGAAATATGGAAATTAATACTATCTTGAGACTCGACAAGCATAAATAATCACAATTTCAACATTCCTGCACCGTGAGTCTCCTGCCACGCTAGAAAAACAGAGCTGTGGTGGAACACAGTGTTTCCTTTTTGCCAGCTAAAGGTCAGCGTAAGTGACTCCCCATTCACGCAGGGTCCTGGGAACATAGTATAGGCATTGCACCGCCAGTGGCAGCTGCACCAGTGCAACCATACCTGGTTATATCATGGTCTTGGGTGCATGCATATCTAGAACGTAAACACTGTATGTTGCATACAGCAAATCAATGACATCTGCAGATGCCGCCAAAATATAAAAGCCAGAGTGCAGTATGCGTCTTCTGGGAAAAGATGTACAGTAATGAGAGCCTTGGGACCTGGCTTAATGAGGAGGATTAGTGAACTGTGATGGGGCTCATGCACCAGGTAGGACTAGTAACAGTAATGATGGATGAGGGTACACCACAGCTAGAAGGCAGGCTCACCACAAATGCAAATGTTGTAGAAGTTGACAAAACCACAATCAATAGATTAAAAAATTAATCTATTTTTAATCTATATTTTACAAATATGGATTTAGTCATGACAGTAAGTTGTACAGACTTTTTACATTTTTGTAGATTTCTATCCAGTCAGCTAGAGCCATTTAAAATACAGTCTAACTAAATGTGTGTTGTACGCAAATCTATATTGACTCCTTACATTCTGTCAGAAAGCGAAAACTTCAGAACATTGCCTCATCCCCTGTTCATATGCTTCAGGAAATCAACTCAATATGGCTGCCAGATTAGATTTTTATCAATGTTCTATGCCTATCAGTCATAGTATTCAATTCTACTTGCAGGGGTATTGAGCCACTGCTTACCTGAACCTGCTATCTGTTTTCTTCACCCTAAAAGCAAAATTAAAACAAACACTGATTAACTCGATGTCACACGGCTATGTCCCCAGGATAATGGAGGACAATGAACTCTGTGGTGAGCTCCGAAGATGCCAATTTCCCAGAAAATGATTGTACAAGAGAATAGGATAGTGTAAAAATCTAATTGTGTAAAAAGAACACTCTGCTTGATGAGTGTTCACCGTTAGAAAGAATTTCTTATTGTTGTACAAATGTTTGTTTTTTGTGATCACAATTATTAATGTTGCTTTTTCTTGACATTATCTTGTGTCTGTGTAAATTAATTGTATTCTGAAAACTATTGCACTAGGGTTGGGCCGATAGACGATGTCATCGTCCATCGCCAATGGCTGACAGATATCACGATGTTTCGCAGGCATTGTGATTTAAAAGAAAAATATGGCAAAGCAGCGTTCAGACAAAGTTATGAATATCTACTAAAACACTGCGTAAAATGCTTTTAGGTTTGCCGAATTGCTGTGATCAGGATCACCTTTACTTCTCTGGGGGGGGGGGGGGGGGGGGGGGGGGG
>JAODTR010016743.1:0-26062 GCA_025399935.1 Amblyopsis rosae
AAAGCGATTGCAATACCGCTCCCGCTGCTCCGATTCTCCGGCCAATCTCTCGCTCCATAGTCCCCTCACTCGCAAACAAGATCCCGAGGTACTTAAACTCCTTCACTTAAAATTAATTTTGTACCAAGTCAAATTATGAATGGGTCTGTTTCAAACTGTGATGCTTAATTCTTAATAGCACTGTACTTAGGAAGCTGAATGTATCCATAAACCCACATATCTTTTGCTTTATCTATATGTTTTATTTGTTTATTCTTTGGTCAAAAATGCTATATTGATTTCTCCCATGACATGGATGTATAGGCTTTAGTACCTTGCACTTCTCTTTAGTCCTAACAGACGTGAAGGTGAGAGGTTTTGAAGTCAGAGGAAACTGCAAGAAATATGCATGCCTCATATTTATAAGCCAGTTATATTCTTCTCCTTTTTATCTCTCTCTCTCTCTCTCTCTCTCTCTCTCTCTCTCTCTCTCTCTCTCTCTCTCATGCATACAGTATACTAGATGGACACACACAACCACAGAACATATTCCACACTGCCAAAGGTATACAATATTTGTACAATATTTGACAGTAATTTAGATTCTAGTCATGCACCTGAAACGAATGCGGCATCAAACTGTGCTCTTTTCAGCACATCAATAATTCATCTAAACTTTTATACATGGCCGGGTAAACACATTAGTTCATGACGGCTGCATAGCAACCAATTCATTTACGTATACCATAAACAGCTGGCCATTCCAAATGATTACTACAGCCATCCTGTGTTTTTCATATTCTCATGGTTAGGTTTAATAATTTAGGGAATTAGGCCCCAATATTAATTAAATAATTTAAAATAACTATATTCATTAAGTATACTGTAAACAGTATATCCACAAACATATATGCAATCATGCATATATAACTTGATTCATAGTCATGTTTTCTAATTGCTCTCTTAAAACAGACTCCCAACTGACCAGAAGAAAACTGAAGCTCCCTGGTGTAACTGCCTGAATATGAAGCAGACTGTGCTTTAAAAGATCCGACCTCATAAGCAGATTTCTATAGATTTGTAATCATTGTATTTTGGACCTATAGTATATTCCACTATAATTATAGGTAAACCATCATTGCTGTGTCCATGCAACATTGACCAGTCTTGAATATTTGGGACCATCAGTGAACATTGTTCAGATGATATGACTTAACTCATCATAAGAAACCCTTTAACACAGAGCAAAACATTCACAGCAGAGGGTCACATCGTCCATGGTTTCCCCAAGAATGCACACATTTTACATCGTTCTCTGGAGGGTTCCATTCTATATATTTGAGGCTGTGCTGAGACCTGGTCCTTCCAGTTTCAGCAGTGCTTTGTTTGCATTCCCACCCAGGCCTGTCAATCAATGTGATGGGGAGTGCAGGGCAATGCTCAAGATAGCCACGGCACCTTTTGCAGTTCATCCAACAGTAGGCTATGTCTGTCAACTGTGCATTTTACAGAAAGCACCAGAACTGTAGATGAGATAAAGCATTAACATTAACAGTCATCTTTGCTATGAAGGAGTGCCCAGATAGATTACTAAAGTGATTTATGTGGGTGGTCTGTGTTTCCTTGGCTGCAGGTGTGCATAGATACTGTATGAGCCTGAGTATATTGAGTATATGAGTATATTTCCTCTTTTTTTTAAAGACTTATGGCAAGAGTGGATACAGTGTAGTGTATTTCATTGCAGTGAAGGTATAGAACTCTTTAAAAGTGAACTGTCTTTTAACAGGGGTGCATTGAACCAGCAATATTATACGACTGAAAAAATATAGGTCAGGAATGTACCATCGTTATTTATTACTATTGTTAGTTTATTGTTTTATATTGTATTAGTTTTTATTCTCACAGTGTCTCACAACATGGACTTTCAAATCCATGTTGTTCCAATAGAAGCGATTTGTCCTAACAAAAAAATATCAGGAAGTATTCCTTTGTTGTTTTGTTGAAGAATGTTTTCCCAGATGATCATCTTCTGTAATATGACAAATGTGAATTTGCATGCTGCTGCAGACATAAAGAAAAGAGCTTCCGTTAATGTATTTTAAATACATATGATTAATATTTAGCTTCCCTAAACCATAATTCTTCTTGCTATTTAGCACGTGTGTATCTTAGCCTGTGATTTCAAGGCCAGCGATGTTGGAGAAAGACTATTGATCTTGATCTTGATCATGTCGCTCTCTCTTCAACACCTCTTCAATACCATATGGGTGCTCCTTTAGAAGCGCCAAACGAAATTGGACAAGAATTACTGGCTGGGATTGTGTGGTGGGGTCTGCGCCTGAACTTTATATGTGTTCCCATATTCCAATGACAATTTTACAGCATCCATTTAGAACATTCCATTAACATTCAGTGTCACCAGTGATGTAATAATATTATTTTTTTCAGTAACTAGTAGTGTAACTAATTACTATTTCCAAAACTGTTAACATTTTAAAAATACTAATCCAAGTAATGCTGCATTACTGCGTTACAAGAACGAGATTTCTGGTCCCAGCAAACTTGGGATACTGTAGGCTTATTGAACCAACCTGTCCAATCACCTGGTTTGAGAGGCTGCAATGTTTTCACTTTGGCTGATTGTTGACTCCTAAGGTTCATTATTATTCCAATAAAGAGGACTCAATTCTAAAATGAGCTGGCTACACTGGTTGTCATTTTTCGAAAGGGGCAAATCAAATCATTGTGAAAGTAATATAGTACTTTCACTAGTAATGTACCTAATTATTTTTAATACCCAGCAGGTTTTTTTGCCATTGTATTGCAAATATGTTAGCTAAGACTGGACATTAATGTGTCATAACAGCAAAAAAGCTGATTAGGGTCCTTGTGGACTGTCGCCGTTGAAAACAGTAATTACTGTACTGTAAATAATACCACCTGCATGCTATTGTAGCCTATATGTTTATTTACAGACCCTCCTCAAAAAGGTTCATAGGATTCAGTTGAAAATTAAGCCACTAGACAAAGATTTTAAGGAAACAATATGCTGAAAATGTTTGTGTTCAATCCATATTGAAGACTGTAAATATGTCAAGGCATTGGTTGATTTGACCTCGGACACATTGCTTAGTGCAGATAGGATCACATCCCACACCTGTTTATGATTGGTGTACTACAGAGGTTTTCAACATTGTTTGGGCCAAGGACTCCTTGGCTGACAGAGCACAGCACAGGACCCCCTATCACATACTGTATGGTATAACATATTTTGTTGCCTGGCCAACATTAATGTGTATGGCGAGCAGATAGTGCCATGTTTAAAAGTCGGCCACTAAATAAGCCATTAAAATCAGTATTGACATAATTATAGCACAGGTTGTATTTATATTCATGTATATTTTCTGACATTTTGATATTTTGGAAAATAATTAGTTTGCGATCAAATCATTTGTAGGACCCCTGTAGTACCTCTGAGGACCCCCTAGGGATCCCAGACCCCCTATTGAAGATGGTACATTATGATTTACTATATGATTTGTGACACCACCAACAGACCATTCTTACAGTGACCCAAAAGTGGAAATGCAACATTCTTCCTGTCTAACGTGAAAACAGGGGCGAAAGGTGAGCCCCTTGACAAATGACTAATCCTACTATGCCTCTGATTGGATTGACAATGGTGTTTCCCCCATTTTGCTAACAGTTTAGGGGTTAATGTAATTTCTCTTTAAGTTTAGTGTATTCATTTAGGGGTTACTTGAACATCAATGGTAAAATCAGGCGTTACTTTTGAGATGACCTATACCATTTAAGACAATTATAGTCAGAGTAGGACAGGTCATGATGTTACCATAGCAGGATTCGTAAATTCTCCAGCCCCTCAATTGAAATTAACCCACTAATTGCATTTTTGTTTCTGATAAAATATAACTTCTTTGTTTTCTCTATTAATTTTGCTCCATCTCAAACATGTAGACCTATAATTTATTGTATTTATAGTCACGACAATGCTTGAGAATGGCCCAATCAGGGGCCAGCTATTGCTTATTTCGCTCTGTGATCTTATTAATTATATATTGATTTCTGGCATATGTATTAGTGTCCTGGTTGGCTGGTGCTCTTTAATCCTTAGTCAATATCTTGTTTGTCTTCTAATTGGATATTGATTTCTAAATTCAAGGTGGCTGTTGATTTAATTCTTTTTTTAATTGCTCCAAAAGGAAGTCCGAATCACAACAGTGCAATCTTAATTATGTGTTTCACAGGTGTGTGAAAACATTCAAGTTCATAACGGCTATAAATAGTAGGCTATACTTTTGGAGTCTGCTAAGCCGTGGGGGAAGGTAACCTGTTCTTTTTTACACATAAGAACAGCGCCAGAAGACTGCATCAGCCGACATGCGTCTTCGCATGCCGCTAAACACAAGAACCCAGCATTCTTGAGTACCTCTCTAACACCTTCGCAGACAAATTAGACACAGCTCAGTCACACTCAATGGGCCTCCCCTTTGGGAAATTATCACCAGGCAATGGATGTTTCATCCTCCTTTTACGTTGTGCAGCAGGGGAAGAAAAAAACAGAATGAGGCAGAAATAAGGGGTTTTGAGACCCTCCGTTAAAGACTGGAAGAGAGACAGGTCAAGTTGCCGCACAATCACTGAGCTGTGAATGATAAATAAGTGATTTCCTCGCGGGGTTGTCAGTGCACAAAAGCACATCTCTAGGACTCTATAGAAGTGCCATCTTCAAAGGGATGATTAGATGCGAGGGATGATGGATGGGCGCGATGTAACGCTGGAGACGGGGTGTCCAAGCTGACGACATACCTCAGCCTCATTACACACATGGCACACGTTAAGTTCTTTATCTTGTGACACGCACGGCGGAACGGTGGTCTCCGCAGTCCTGCTCAATTAAGCAGCAACATTCACTCCCTTTCTATGTAATGGAGGTGGTTGGGGCGGCAGGGGGAACAATTTGGTCCAGCGGAATTGAGATGGGAGTAATTTCCGGAAGAATGGAGAGAGAAGCTCAAACTGTTTGTCCTTCAGTGGTTTTCTTTAGAATCACCTTTCTAGGTTTGTTGTCAATATATCCCTCCTTTGCAAATGGTCCAACACAAAATGGCCAGAAATCTGAAATATAGGCATTATTAATAAAGTCAGCTATTTCAAGCTATTTCTAAGGTAATACACATTTAGTCAAATTCACCAAATATCTCCTCGCATTTCGATAGCTTACCATTCTGTGCGCAACGCGTAGAAAAAATAATCAATACTTCTACACAGCCCTGCTGCCCTAAATGGGAACATAAGTTGTGAAAACCGCTCACATCAACAAAGCCGTAGTACGACGCTTTGCTTCACAATGTGTTTCGATGTGTGGAGTGGCGATGCGGAGGGCCACAGACGTGCAGATAGATATTGCTAGCAAGCCTCCTCGAAAATGACTAACCTTGCCTTTAATATTGTAATTATTTATATTTTTTAACTGCCTACTTGTCAAAGGGTGCTTCTTAGAATGCATTATTCATCATGTTGAAACATGATCATAATAATACACATATTCTGTAAAAACTTTCATCATGTAGCAGTTAATTTATGTTGGCATTAACTGATATATCCATCTGGGTGCTGATTGGTCTAGTCGTTACTTAGCAAACATGATTTTATTGAGAGCTCTCACCAGGCTGTTATGTACAGCAGAGATAATCATGGAGGTGGAGCATGGTTTATGTCCTTGCTCATCATGGAACATTCTTCTAGTTCTATGGTAACGACACAGTAGCTTGATATTTATAATTTCAGAGTTATAACTGAAATTATAAAAAGGATGAACCTATTTTTTTTGTAAATAATACAAATATTTAGGTTCATTTTTTACATACTGTATGAATCTCATCTTGAAGAAAGACGTGACCAGTGACACTGGCTCCAATCTGGAGTTGGTCCCGTGAGTGCACAGTGTCTGCCCTCTGCTCCCTTGAGGCATGGGTTAAATGCGGAGAATGAGTTTTGCAACGTATGTATGTGACCATAAAAGCACCTTTACATGCAAATAAGTGGACAGTAACGACATGCATTTAATCAATTATGTCACATTTATTAATCTGTGATATATGATATTTGAAAAAGAAAAACAACTCTCCATTCAATGCATAAGAAAAATAAGGCCGTCAAATAAGTTTGAGTTGACTGGGTTCATTTTCTTTACTTCGCTGAATACTGAGCTTGACTTAGAATGAAACGTTTTTCCCCCAGTATCCTATCGCAGTGACAGCTTTTCCCCAGTGTTGTCAGCAGCCTTATGGTAAGACAATGCTAGGGATGGAAAAATACTCTATAGATGGACGGATGGATGGATGGATGGATGGATGGATGGATGGATGGATGGATGCACTCCAGATCAACTGCCTCAGCGCTTTAAATTCTAATTTGAACCCACTGCCATGAGGCCATGAGCTCACTGCAGAATGGTGTCAATGTGAAGGGTCTTATGTGCATATTTTGTTTCACACAGATCGTACATTTCTGTGGAACAGCCATAAAATATTTCCCTGCGATGGAATGAAAAGTTAGCCGTATCACCCTGATATCGAATAGCTCCACTATTTGATACACGTTTATATCTTGATATAGTATCTGTCCATTGCCCCAAGTCGTTTGTCATAGAGGCTGGCCTATATGACAACCAAAAATGAATGTGAGTCGAACCATTTCAAATAATCTGACAGAGAACCACATGGGAACACCTGATTAATTCCTGTCAGCACCAACTTAATATACCCACCTGGACACTGATTGGGCGATGGTTCTGTTACCGCCTGCCAATCAGCATTCCTCAGACTGATGTGCAAATTGACGCAAATTGTTAAGGCAAGATTATAATATCATGGCGGTTTTCACCAGAGTCATGTAAAGAGAGAGTGTCGTCATCTGCATTCACTCCAATGGACCGTTTTTTCAATGGCGGACCATGGAGCCTCAAAATAGATCCCGGAAGTTAGCCTAAATACTAAAAGTAACATATAAATGCTATTTTAAACGTAAATCAGTGCATTTATTGACTACTAATTAACAAAAAATAAAGTTATATATCTGTATATATATATTCAAACTAGGTTTAGCCTCCACAAACCTTGTGACCGTTGACAATTTCAAACTTCTGTTGGCGTAACTCTGTTATGTCCTGGTTTTCACCAGGCGAATAGAATACTGACATGGCTGTGAATGGAAATGTGAAAGTGGCACAAGCAGGCAGGTGAATGTAGAAAGACAGGCAACAGACAAGCGGGCGATCAGCCAGACACAACAGGACACATCAATGTTTGCTCGCAGCACCGACAGAAGGATACACATGTCCATCTTATTCCTGATCGGAGGTATTTCCCATGATTCATAGCGCATTAATAACGGTTCCTGTTTGTCGTTTCCGGTTAGCAACTGTTTGCCTATATTAGCAGTGGTACAGTACATTGATTTAACAGGATTTATTATTATTTAAGTAGTTGTCAACCAACCATGGCACAGAATAAATCTGAGCTCATGGTTTCTCTCTGAGGATCCAGCAGAAGTGAAAAACAGTAAAGGTTACCATCGCTGCGAACATACAGTAGGTCGATCAGGAATAAGGTGGATAGACAGACCAGAGTGATAGTCAGACAGGCGGCCCCCACAGACCGACATAAAAGCCATTATGGTGCGGGAGCAGTTCAGTGGCTATACAGGATGGACATTATGACCCCATTCTCACTGAGCCCTTTTACAATGTCTTTCAGGGTTTTATCATTCCCTCCAATGGACACGATGCCTGTCCTGTCTGGGAGAGCATAATTAACGCCCAGTGATAAAACTGTGCCCCAGGGGAGCTGTCCACTCACAATATATTTAATTGAACTAAATTATATAAAAGCATAAACCGTGAGTTATATCGAGTTGGCTGGACAAAGGGGTTCAATCACACAAACTATTATTAAGGCACCGACTGACGTTTAGGACATTCATTAAATAAAATTGTCCCGGGCACTAAAAAGGAAGAAGGGAATTGGATACTGTGCTTCTGGTTGTGCACGTTTGTTTGAGAGTGTGCATCTGTGTGTGTGTGTGTGTGTGTGTGTGTGTAGGTGTGTGTGCGTGTGTGTGTGCGGGTGCGTGTGCGTGTGCATGCTATGCTCATATAGTACCACTCTGTCTCCAGTAGGACTGATTGGGTCACCTCCTTGACCTAGAGTGATCAGTCCGCATAACAGAGGTCAAGACTTCTTCTGGCAGTCCTCTACCAGGTCCTCTACCAGGCTTCCACCACAGTGCCCGTGTGGACATGCATTCAGATTCATATTCAGACATGTACTCGTTCAGATGTGTATGTAAAGACCTGTATTTTGCACAACACCACATGACAAACCCTATGTGCAAGCAGTCCCTGGTTACAGCTAATACAAATGTTTCTATTATGTTTTGGGTATAGGGTTATGTTTTGTTTATAATTACTTTTGTCTCTATTTTTATGTTTTTATTCAAATGTTCTCATTTTGTTTGACTGGATATAGCGGTAAGATTTATCCTTGTTTTATCCTCTTGCACGGTGCAATTGTGTGTATGTTTGAATTTCAGAATAAAAAGCGTTCACTCAGCAACAGCTATTTACTAATGGTAATGGCTTATGATGTAAGAAAGCCTTTTGGAGCCACTTAGAGGTCTCTGCCACCAGATCAATAGTCCATCTTTGGGACTATTTACACTGTCCACAACCCATTTTAGAGGATAGGTCTTGTTCAGTACTCACATTGCTAAAATATCAGATGTCTGTGTCCAGTAACCATTTTGGTTTGTCATTTGAGCTTGGTGGGTGCATTTGTGTATTGACAGGTACGTCTGATGTTTAAGGCCGTTAACTGAAAGCTTGGATAAATAACTAAATCTGAGGGACAGTGTATTGATCAAAACACAAGAAGAAGTGCACTGTTATGTAAGCACGGCTCATTTATATTTAGATATCAATGGATTATTTAGCCAATTGCACAGCTCACTATGCCCTGAAAATATTCCACAGGGGCAGTGTCATACACAAGTGATAATTGTACTACATATGATGCATACACACATAAACACACACATACATTTCATAATTTGCCTAAAAAAATAAAAAAAATATGTTGATAATAAAACTATGATGACTAATTACTCATTAATCTTAGTTCAGTCCTCCCAAATACAAATAAAACAATATTTTAATCCATGTTAAACTTGTTTTCATTTTGTTCCATTCAAATTGGTTGACAATAAAAGATAAAGGTGCTTTTATTATCACATACATGTATCAAAATAAATTCTCTGCATTTAACCCAGTGGGCAGCCACTGTGCAGCGCCCGGGGACCAACTCCAGATTGGAGCCAGTGTCACTGGTCAAGCAGCCCTGACTGGAGAATGAACCTGTCATGTTTTGTTGGCTGGATAAAATCCTCACTTTTACTGAAATGTTTATTAATGTCACTGTAAGAATACAAATCAAATAAAACTTAGTTCAGTGCATCTTCTGCCACATTGTACATTCATACTGTATTATTTTGTTGGATGGTGTCTACCTTTCCTAATTTCTGTTGTCAGTATAATTGTCAAAGTAAGAAGGGCCCTTCTTTAGCACCAAATCTTACAGTAAATAGTGGCTAAGAAGTATGTTGCTTTCAATGTGTTTTGTTGCATTAATACTGACATATTATGGAAAGTATTTTGCATGGTGCGGCTTAGTCTTTACACTTATCTACAACTATTATATTCACATAAATACCACCTTCATCAGGCATGACTTTAAGAATTCCCATAATATAAGAAAGCAGGAGCACTTCACACTCAGCTCAAGAAGCATTGTATCTGGCTGAAGGTAAGAAGTAAATAAGTACAAGCCAATGTTTCTATTATTTCACTGAACCATCCAGATGGTTTCAGCCTCTCCCGATGTGTGGCCACAGAGAGCAAACGGTGTGGAGCGATGGCCAGCTCTTTTAACATCTCCACTTTGATCCCTGGCCCTGCCAGAGCCCTGGCAGCTTCCCGCAGTGCATCTGCTCCAATGTCTCGTCTCCCCAACCTTCCCCCGCCCCTCACAGACAGAGGGAGGGAGAGAGGAATACAAATGATCCTGAAACGTCCCTGAAACTCTGCAGCCAGCCCCCTCCCCTCCCCTGAACACCTCTACCTATACCTCACATTCCCGTACCACCCTCTGCCCGCTTCCTTCCATCCCTGACGACTGTTTCACAAGGACAGCCAAAGGCGCTGCCCTATCGCCGTGGTGACTACCTGCTGGGGGTTTACTGGCAGAGAGGTTACATTATTGAAACCCATATGTTGCCTTCACCAGCATGTCAGCAGACTATACTCGTAGACTAAACGGCCATTTTTGCAATTCTGCATCAGTGACTATACTGTATTTACGTATTTAAGTTTGAGGTGTCCGTGTTCTGACGCAAAGCATGTTGTTGTGGAATATACGTGTGACTTGAGGTTTAGGGCGTTTGCTATGAAGGAGTCACGGGACAGATTCTACTATCTTCACGGTCCGTGTGAATATTATGTGTCGATCCTTATTACTGCCATCCTTTTACCATAGAACATTTTTTGATTTTCGTGTGTGTGTGTGTGTGTGTGTGCGTGTTTGTGAGATATGCACTTTCTGTTTATATTATTATGAAGGCATCCTCTGCCTCCATGGCAGTTATATCGACAGCAGGACTAATATAAATGTCATGTTGGGATTAAATGCCAGGAATATTTCCATCCAATAAAGCCAATCACTCAATTTAGGAATTTGCTCGAGAATGACAAACTGTAATGGAGAATGTTCTATGTCAACCCGCACCCCCCGAACTGTTGTCAGAGTTACAGGCAAGAGAAAAATATCTGTGGACAGCAAGGCCATGAATTTTGCAGTTATGTTTGGTCCCGCAATCCACGACGGAACAATTTTAAGACCGCCATCTGTGAAGTTATTTGGCTTGGGAAGGACAAAGCGGAGAGAGGTGATTAAAAAGCAGAATGGAATGTCACACCTAATAGATACAGAGAGGGTCACAGGAAATAGAAAAGGGGAGGAGGGGTGGAGAGACAGGGAGAAACTTGGAAGAATAACTACCTTTTGCGAGCAGGAGCGTGTGTGTGCGTGTGTGTGTGTACGTGCACGGGGGCTTTGTTGCCGTAAATAGGTATGCTTATGTGTGAATGTGCCCTTTGTGCGTACTCTATGTGCGCATGAATAACACCTTACACCCTGTCAGTGCAAGTGTCAGTAAAAGTGTTATAAAAAATAAAAAAAACACCAAAAAAACCCATTATCTGGTTTCCTTTGACAGTGACTTGTGTGTGTGTGTGTGTGTGTGTGTGTGTTAGTGTGCACGCGTAACAGTGGCGGTGGAGAAATTGGCGAGCGAGAGAGTGTGGATAAAGGTGTTCTTGGTTTCCCCAATTTCAGGTGTAATTCCCCAGCCTGATGAACACATGAAGTATAGTGGACCTGACATGGCCTCCATGAACCCCCCTCCCCTGGCCCCCAACTCCTCACCCACGCACCTTCCCCCATGCTCTTTGACGCAGCCTCCTCCACCCTCCTGTGCAGCACACTGCCGCCATGCAGCCACCAAGGACACTTGGGAAAAACACACACAGCCACAACAGATCAATGTCACCTGGGCTGTAGGGTGCAGCTAACTTGCAAGTGAACATCTGTCACAAATGACATTGTTTAAAACCCTTTGTTTACAGGACAATAGCTTCCGAATAGGCTTTTATTTACAGCAACAGGTTCATTGAAGAAACTGGCTATTTTCAACCCCCACATCTCTCTGAATACTACACTAGTGCTTTTTATGTGGAATTATACATTTGCACAGGAATTTATACTGTATACAGTACATAAAGTATAATATGTTTTATAGATTTATTAGAGGGCCTTTCAAAACACCCAAGGACACTGTACACTAAATGAATCATGCCCAAAATAAAAGTGTGAAGTTGAAGTGGCAGAAACCAGACGCAGATTGGGGTTAGAACAAGCACATGTTTAATCAAAAACTCAAACACACTCACCAGAACAGTAGACTATAACCGACAAGGACATGGTGTGACAGAGGGAGACATATACTGTGGCTATGGGAAATGGAAACCAGGTGTGTGTAATGACAAGACAAAGTCCAGGATGAGTTCCCGTGTATGTGGAAAAACCTAGGAAGATGGCAGACCGCTGAATGCTGCCATCAATCCCTGACAACATGAAAACCACTTGGGCTAAGATGAAATTCACATATGAAGAGCAGATTTATGTTGTATTATCAGAAAGGTCTAGGTGGTTGCTACATTACTGGAACACCGCAAATGCTGTTTATTTGTCGGGGGCGTCACAAGGCCAAGTGTGGCGTTGCTAGGCCCTCCACCAAGGCTGTGTGGATGGATGACTCCCTGTCATCTTGTTAGCACGCCATATTGCAGTCGGTGACATTTGCACACAGATTGCAGGAATGAGGCCCTAAATGCGAGGAGACATGTTTTATTTCTTGACCTTCTCAACAGACAGCCCACCCTGTTCACCACCCCGCCCCCCTCCCTCCTCCTCTCCCCCCCTCATTCCATCTGCGTTCCTCCTTCCACGTTTGCAGCCTCGCCTCATTCCGGTGCACTTGTTATCTCTGTGAAGTAGCGGCTCCGTAGGAGGCTTAGACAATGTGATATGTATTCGAGTGCCCGCTGCGTGCCAATTGACGTGAACAGTGACACGAACCTTCTGGTAGTTGTTTTGTTATCCTATAAGCAATGCACAGTGTCACAGGAGTAGTGATTTTCTGCATGGATGCCCCTACTGCGAGCATCCACATTCTTGACAGCCCTTCTCTCACACACCGACGCCCCCACCATTGCTTTCAAAACTCTACACTACAATGAGGTCCTACGTGATGCTATGGCGCATTGAAAAAGAAAACACAATACATGTACACAATTGGGACTAAAACAATATACATAAAAATGAATACACTATTTGAAATTTGTCTTGACACAGACCATTCCCAACCTCCATGGCAACGTGATGTATTTGACAGGTGGTAATAGGTCAGGTAAAAGCACAGGCAAAAGGGAATATCTGCTCCTGGTGCTATAGGGAGATTATATTTCCTCATATGCAACTGCATAATGAATAGACAGCTACAGTATATGCAGTAATTGCTAGAAATGCCTTAGAGGTGAATTGTGATTTCACTGACTTCCTAAACCGCTTTATATTATTGGGGTTAGGATTATAAGTGTATTCATCTTTTTGGTTGCGGTTAACAAGCCTCGATAGCTACAGGGGGCTCTCTAGTGTTTCATATTTGCATTAGAGACATGTGAAACCAAAACATTGGTAAGCACCAATTAAATTTCCAGAAGGCAGAAATGTATATAGTTAAAAGTGGAGTCAGTGATTGTAAGCTATTACACTTTTTTGTCAAATTCAATGAAAATCCCCTTACGATCCGCTAGCAACAACATAAACAAGAAGTGGTGCAGACAACTCTGAGGGAGCATGCTATGGCTGTGAAGGCAGAGGGGTTTTTGTATTTGATTCATATATCAACAATCCTTCCCCAGCATCACTAACTTCACTTTTAAGCTTTATTTATTTGAAAGCTGTGGTGGAAATTTTAGTTTAACTCATTGATAACATTATAATCTGTAAGCACAAAGGTTAAAATGTTTAACTGGCAATGTTATCTTTTAATTAGTCATTAATAAAGTGTCAACGGAGCCAGATGAGTTTGTTTTCAGATGAGACATGGTTACAATGCTTTTGTTTAGAACCGCCTTTAGGAACTGATCTCAGTACTGTCTAATGATTGAGCTGATTGATCTGCCTTTGGGTTGACTGCAGCTGCTAATCTTCTCCATGGAGGATAATAAAACTATGGCCTATAAAAGATCTTGGTAGGAGCAGTTTTTTTTACAGATATTGCCATCTCAAAACGTTTGTGTGTGTATGAATATTTCACAGCAAAGCAAAAACTAGAATCACAGAATGGCATCACAATAAATAAATAAGTCTCAGCATTACTTCAATGAAAAACTTGCCTGTAGACAACAATGTACTGGAAATAACCTTCAAATCAAGGACGTTTTCAGCTTTGCTTTTATCTGAAGTGGCATATAGTGCAATTACTATAGTCTGTATAACTGTTGGAAATATATGTGGGGATCTGCTGTACTGCACTTATAAGAAATGGGTGGGTTAATATGAATATAATGAACTTAAGGTCTGAAATCCATTTATTATCTCAATTATGGCAAAACTCCATAAATGATAATCATGCCTCTAGAGTACCTGGCATCTTCTGAGGTCATGTCAGTGTAAAAGGCTGTGGTAGGCCAAATTAATTGGAAACCCTCATAGGGAACGGTGTTGAAAGAAATGGCGTCTGAACACAGGGACATACAGCTTCACTCTAGTTTAAATTGTATACATGTTAAAGGTTCTTTAACTTCTTTATTGTGCCTCTAGTGTCCCCAGAACCCAAAATGTCAGCCCTATCTCATTCTTGATATTTTAAACATGCTGAAATGAATGGACACTGAACAGGAAAAGCCTATAAGAGCTGTATGGGGAGATATAGTCATGATATTATATCTATAGTCTTAACTGGAACTTTTTGATCTAATCCTAGCTACAGTTGTCATCATCAAAACTATACCTGTAGTCTCTCTGTCTCACACACGCACACTGACATGCACGACATATCAATGTCAGCAGAATGCAGTTTTATAATCAATTTTGGCTATACAGGGCCATAGGGAGTTTGATGTACCCACGTAAAACGAATCCCAAAGTGACTGTTAGTCTCACGCCACCAGCAGGACAATCAATTGTCCCATTCAGACGGCAGAAGTGACTGTTGCTGTGAAAGTTAATAGCTAAACCAGAGCTCAGGCAGCGAGAATGACAATTTCCCTATGTGTGGTGCAACTGGCTCGATGTGTCACACATGGAGCTCCATCTTGGCTCCACATTCTTGACTGTTTTGGTGTGGTTACAAGACACTGCGGACAGCCATCACATTTCCAGATTGGTGGCCCGTGGTCACCTTTCACCTGAGGTCACCTGCTGTTTTTAGTATTCACTGAGTGTAGAGGATAATAGGAACACTCTAATATTGCGTTTAGATTTTATAAATCCCTGCCCCTTGCAGGATGAGCCTGAAAACACAGTTTGCATGCATGCTTTTTATTCATGTCTGTCTGCACACGTCGGCTGATATGGAGCATGTCTGAATAAATAAAGGTGCATGACATTTATCTTGGGTTAGGGCCATTATCTGATGCCTGAAATTGAGGCTTCACTATGCTTACTGCTCAGACAGACTGCCCTTGCCTCCAGTCAAACATTGACTGAGGCACGGTGAAGAAATAATGTATAGCCTCTTGCTCAGACGTGCTTAATGTCTTAGCCATGAGACAACGGGATTTCAGAGGCTGTCGCAGAAGAAAGCAGACAAAGGCATTACATTCTAGCTAAAAATAATACTTAAGAAATAATAATGTCTCACTTCTAATGCTACATGTCAAAGCAGCCTGGTAGTAAAGTAAAGTACTGTAAATGTAAAGTAATATAAAGTATGAGGTCATAGCATCACTTATGTAAATTCACTTGAGTCATTTGTATTCCTCTGAAGTCTTTCCTTTTTTATTAGCAATCTCGTAAATGCCGCTGCCTGAAATTGCCAGTTGACTTAGCAGCAGAGGCATCAGGTTTTTAATCTGGCTTAAAAGCCCATTTAAAACCTACAGTTGGCACGTTAAGCGGTTGAGAAGAAATGTGCCTCATTGGTCTCGCTCATGTATTCCTATAGATTAATGAGAGCATACTGTATGTTTCTGGGAATAAGTGGTGAACCATGTCTCATGATGGAGATTAGTTCTCGGTTAATGTACAACACAATTCAGTATCACACCAAAATATGCCAAAATACCATAAGTATGCCTAAAATGCAATAGACATGTATGAGCATTCTTCAAACACATTGTAAGTGATGTTACTTTTAGTGACATACCTGATACTTAAAAAGGTGAAATTAAAATAACGTTTGGCCTGTGTTTGGTCAAAATCCTCTAAGAAGATATTTGAATCACCCACCCATACTTGCAAGCAGTTGAATCTTTGCTAGAATCATCTAAATTGTTGGTATAGTGCTGTCCATTAAGCATTACTATTCAGAAACCAGTCAAACCACACTGCTGCAGTGCTAATTCCCACCAAAATACTGAGGTGATACTTTAGCTTCTACAGAAATACCAACCCAAGCAGAAAACAAACTACCGGGATATCTCACAATCAAGCCAGACTACATAGAATGTTGTTATTGCCTGTTAGGCCTTGTAACATCCATTCAGATCCATGTTCTAAGTAAGGTCATGGGCACACCCTCTCAGTAGCAAGATGCTATTTACACATGTAGTGAAAAATAGTCATAACAACTTGGGCAGGACCAGGTTCTCAACATTTCTCACAAGGACCCATTTGGTGCTGGAAACATGGCACAGGGAACCCCTTTGCACAGTATGGTGTGAAATAGAATAGTTGCCGGGCCAACAATAATGTGTAGGGTGGCCTATAGTGCCATCTATAAAAACAAGTAAGCCCCTAACCAAGCCATTAAAATAAGTATGGACAGTTACTGTTACTGGAGGCACTGCTGGATTGTAAGAGTATTGAGTTAATCTTACATTATATTATTAATCTCCATTGCCACAGCGTGTCATGTAGTTTTTTTTCCTCTTTCATGAGTTGCAAACCATGTGTCACCTTTGCCAGTCAAAAATTCCAATCTTTCCAGCCTCTCTGTCACTCAAATACACACACACACACACACTTGCGCACACATGCGCACGCGCGGGCACACGCATGCACGCACACACACACACGCACACACACACACACATGCGCACACTCTAAGGTCTGGTGCAAGTGTGGTTTTCTTTAACTTTTGAAGCAAAGGTGACACACCTAAGGTCGCTTCAAAGCCCACCAGCATTAGAAACCTCTGGTCTAGACAGCAGCCCCCCTCTTCAAAGCTCTGGGTAGACACGGCCAGACCCATCACTTATTCAACAGCCTCTGTGTTCTGTACATCATTCATGCCCACACACACCTGCTCAGTGAAAAACAGTGAAAAAGAATATGTAGCATATGACGTGTTGGGTGTTCTTTTTAACTAGTTTTCACTTTTTGTAAGGGCTTGCCTCATCTATCTCTGGACTGCACTCACTTTCTTTCATTTCTGGGATGTTTTTGGATACGGTTGAACAGTGTGTGTGTGTGTGTGTGTGTGTGTGTGTGTGCGTGCGTGAATTCGTGTGTGTTTCTGCTTATGTGTGGGAAAGAGATGGAGAGAGATTATGGCTGAGTGGAGGTACTGTACTACGCCCCACGCTCTCCGCCTCCGTCGTGCTGCTGACGAGAGCGTGCCCAGTCATCACTCTATTCCACGCACAGCCAATCACTGCCCTCTATTTAACAGTAGCTGCGCGTCTGTCTGTCTGCTTGCGTTTATCTCTCTGTCCATCTCTCTACCTTTGTCCTGTGTCTCCGTGTAACCCTCTTCACCGCTCTCGCATCCTGACAATCTGTCTCCTCCCTCTATCACTTACCTTCCTCCATCCTCTCGTCTTACCACAGATCCCCCCCAGTTTATTTCTACTAATGTCGCTCTTTCTCTGTTTCCCCCTTCCTCCGCTTTATCTGGCTTGCAGCCTCATCGGTGAAGCTGACAGGGGTTTAAATGGCTGGCTGTTTCTACTTAATTCCATTTGACGACTGTTCTGTTTGTCTTATTCTCGACTCATTTGTCAGCAGAGAAACACATTTCCTGCTTGAGAGAAATGATAACGCCGTATTGAAAATCAAAGCCTCCTGTTTTTTCTCAGGGAGTTTGTTGTGGTTCTGAACATACAAAGCTGATGCCCGCATGCCCACAAGGTAACCAAGGTAACAGTGTACGCAACAGTACATACTGAGCACAAAAAAAACAAAAAAAAAAAAACCAGTTGACCTTTTCACCTCAGCGTTAGAGGGGAATTTGTCTCCCTAATCATAACGAAGGCTCTCTCCAAAGCTCGTCTCAGCATGTCATGCTGTCATCCGCCGCTGTTACATCCCCCATATCTCCGCAGAGCGGCCTGGGATGCTGAATTAATAGCATCTCTGAGGGCCCTGCCTGGAAGCTCTCTACCAAATGAGGTCTGACAAAGTCAGCGCTCTAATTGTATGAGCGCTGTCACCGTGCCCCGCCCTGAGAAAACACACACGCACACACACGCACACACAGGCACCAACATACATGCACACACACATCACATCTAGACCTATACACACACACACACACATTACACGATTTATGCAGCCACACGCACACAAAAATGCTGTATATCCCCCCCACGCACAACTTTACATGTGCGTGCACACACATACACACACACACACACACAATCACATCACTCTTCTTACACAACTTAATCCCAACCTTGACACACACACACACACACACACACACAACTGCTGCCCTAGAGGCCGCCTGGATCCCGTCACCCCCCTGTGTGAGCCCCACCAGAGCTGGGAATGAAATCCACTTAATGGAGAGAGAAAACATTACAGCCGTAATGGAAACCTCCAATGAGATAAGTGTATCACCTATCACCGTCCTGCCCCTGCGGAAGCAAGCAAAAAAATAAAAAAAACGTCCGTCTACCTTCATGTTTTTACATGAACTGAAGGTTGACAAGGTTTTAAATCCCCAAGGCATGACAGCAGTTCAGAAGTAATAGAATTTTAACAATGCATCACAGACAGCCTGGGAAGATGCTGTTTCCTTAATTCATGAAGAAAATACTAGACTTACATTGCACGCATATTAGACAGGAAACACAAGGTTTACATTGCACGCACACAAACACACAGATAGACGAATGCTCTCACAAAAGTACACACACAAATGCACCCTGAAGAAATACACAAACATATGAGGCTCTGTTAGGGACATTATTCACCATAAACAAACAGTGTGTGTGTGTGTGTGTGTGTGTGTCCAACAACTTAATTCACTCTGTTTAAATATAGCATGCAACAGTGGCACCAATGCCTGTACCAATCTAACCGTGAAACTACAATACATTCACTTTTAACAATAGATAGATTGTACTACGCAGTATGTATAATGCTCTATAATGTATAGGATCATTTCTTTTTTGAAATGGAGACATTAGACATGTATGACACATGGTTAATAACAGTGAGATTTGTCACCTGGATTCAACTGTTAAATCTCAATCTGGTAAATAACAGTATTGCGTAATGTAATAATGGACTTAATCTAACCATTTTACTTTAGATAGTTTGGATAATATTTTTTTTGCCTTGATTGGTTTCTTGTTTTCTTCTGTGCAACAGCTCACGCAAGCTCATCCTTTACTAGCTGCTAACCTATGGCTGTGCCATCAATCCACTTCCTGAGCCTCTCCACTTCGGGACCGGCTGTACTCTATGCCAGGGCAGGAAACGAAGGCAATGGAGAAGTGCATTGTCATTCCATTCTGCATGCTGTATGTAATACAATACAATACTCATTTGCACATTGCATGTGGAGCTGAAGAGTTATTTCTCATATTTCTCCACTGTGCTTTACACCGCGCTTGAAAGATTGCTGGTGGAATAATCCCACCCTGTCCACACAGACCTCTGCTGTATAAACATATTGTTATGCATGTTTTAGAACATTTATGTAGAATCACAAATATAATAGCATTTCATGACAGCCATTCAGGTCAGAAACAAAGTTGTTATGAATCCAATGTTAAGCCAATGTGGGAATGATGAAATGTTGTGGAGTGAGCAGCGTGCAGTGTGAAAACACTGATTGATTAACATGGCCTGCAGTGTGCAACGGGCTAGTCGTTCTCCAGAACGCTTGCTAGCTTCGAGTTCAAATCAAAACAAACTCTCTCAGAAGCTCCGCCCCACATTGAAACGTGTTGCAAAGCCAAGCAGCATTGTTGTTATGAGCGGTGTTCGCCTCTTTGTTTATTCTCCTACTGTGTTTACGGATGTGGACAAATCAGGCTTTGACGTAAAGCAATGTTTAGCCAGATGCCGGTCGCCTCGTGTGACTTTTTTTATCTGAGATCGTGTTTATAGTAGTAGTACTAGGCCTTAGACAATGTTTTTTCATAAGACCTGAAGCTATTTAGTTTAACACATGATGACCTAAAATGAAATGTACAGTAGGCCTACAGTGTATACTGCACATCTTGTTTAGCTAGACTGCTGTCTGAGGATGTAGGTTACAGTTTTTTCATGTTTGCTGTGGTTATATGCACTACAAGACCAATACGGCAGCAGTCGGACACCCACTGGTTCAACTAAATACCTATCCAAAATACTTTTGGACAGAAGTGCCACTGTATACTGTGGCCTTAAGGAGTAGACAGGACATGCTCAAGGATGCTTAGTGGAAGGTTACAATCAGATTCCCATGGTTACAACACAACTCACTGCAACAGTGTTTGTCCTTTCAAAACCAAAAAGTATATATCAATTTCTCAGCAAACCACTATATACTGTATATATATATATATATATATATATATATACACATTCACACAAACAAGGGTCCACGCCTTGTCATATATGCACACCACATTTTGTTAACAAGTTCAGTTCCAGTTCATGTCCCAAAAACATTTCAAGTCAAGTCCTGCCCTGCATCTCATTGGCACGGGGCAATACAGCACAGTGTCAATAGCCCTCTCCTCATGATCGCAGAACACATTAATACATTAACAATAAATAATGAGGAAATCCATTAGAGGAGACTTTGCATATAGATAGCCTACTTAAGATGGAAGCGATCATTATAACCCTGCGGGGAGCGTTGGATTATTAGACTGGCTATACGCCTACACTACTCTGCCTGATAGAGACACCAGTTTGACACACAGGATGGTATACATGCAGGTTGAAGCATGTCTCACCCACCCATCTGCCCAACACTCCACGAACCAGACCCACTCCTCCATTCCATTCACTTTGGAAAAGCAATTAGTTACACATTAATCAAGACGGTTTAAAACCAGATTGGACGCTGGCAGACACCATAATGAAAAATGTGATATGAGATCCCAATGAAGTGATAGTTTCATTCTGACAGGTCGGATAGTTTTCAAAAGTAGGAAATGTGCTGTCATGCTGTCATGACGGCTGTTGCTGTACAGTTGTGTTAGTTTGTCTGACAGGCCATGCGGTGGATGGCAGATAATATGTTCGGAGAGGTTTTGAGTTCTGAACTTTCTCCACTGAGCATTTTTTTGAGCTTGTTGACGGAGGGTTTGCTCAGCATGTTGTTTCTTCTCTCAGCGCTGCCCTCTATGCCATTACATTAGCACACATTCGCCAACAAGCAGTTCAGTGTTGCTGAGTCATTGAGCTATTTTGTTTACTGACTGGCTCATTGGCACATCAGTGGCAGCGAAGGTGGTATGGTATGGGTGGCATGTTAGAGTAAACTATTGGTTATTCTGTAGCCAACATTCTCCATTATAGTTTAAATACTATAGATAGTTGTACCCAGAGCCATCAAACTTTCGTTAATGTTCCATGTAAATAACAGTTATTTGCATGGAACATTAACGAAAGTTTGATTGTTCGATTGAAAGTTCGATCGATCGTTTTTCAAAGGTCACGTGGTTCATGGAGAGGCAATACCTATGGCAAAATAGTTCCAGGAAGTGCTTGATGGGCAATTTAATATATATATATATACAGATATATGACTAAATGTTTTGGTAATTAGTAGTCAATAAATGCACCGATTTACATTTAAAATATAATTTATAGGGTACTTTTGGTATTTAGGCTAACTTCTGGGAACTATTTTGAGGCTCCGTTGCTGTGAAAAGACTGTCTATTGGAGTGAAAGGAGATGACTCAACTCTCTCTTTACATGGCTCTGGTTGTACCTGTTGTGGATAACAGTATGTAAAACCTTAAAAAAACTAAACGTTTTTACAGTTTTACATCTAATGGGATAAGAAGAGACACATTGTGAAATCTGTCTTTTCATTTAAATATGTGTTTTTATTTAGCAAAAATGTATCTAAAATCTTAACAAATTAAAAAAACTAAAAAGTATTGGTGTGACATAATTTGGGATGATGTTATTTAGTGTGACACCAATCCTCACAATCCCAGTCAGGTAGTCAGTATTGTAAGGGCATGTGGGAACAAGTGAAATGTTCAGCTCGAAAGGAGAGAAAGTTTGGACATAAATTGTAATGGGGCCTTTAATAACTAAAACTGTAAACCTCCTGCTGTCACACCAGGCTTACCTGGATGACAGACGAAGTGCCAGTTCCTGCCCAGATCTCTGCCAGCACTCAGCTAATTATCCAAATCACAGAGGACGCATCATTAAATATTGGATAAATTAAACATTATTGGAGTTTATAACCCATCCATCAAGCATGCCGCATCCCCCCCACATATCAGCAGGATCTATCCCATAATATTGAATGTGATATGAATCCTACAGCATAACATTTATGAAACATGGAGGGTGGAGTTTGAGTTTTAGAGAGATTTGTATAGGAAACTGAAGGATTGCCCTTGGACTGAGTAATGTATTAGCACAGTAAAAGCATTTTAAATATGTATAAACGGTTTCTTACTCCTTAGATGGATCTTTCACTGTAAAGTGCTTCCCATTGGCATTAAACCCTTTAGTTGTTATGGAAACAATGGCTTGTTAGCAATGTTAATGTTCTGAAACGTGGTGTGTTAAATGCTTTGGTAACATATGGCACTCATAGACTTGGCATGTGCTGGAGCGTGGCTATAAACCTACAGGGAAGAAGATAAATTACAGTCATAGCTAAAAGTTAATTGTTAAATAAGCCACACAATAGTGCCCCGTGTATTTGAGGACATGCTAACTTTGTCAGCATCTCCTGCAAAGCTATATTTCATAAATATGGATAATGGATGTATGTTCATACAATATGCCAAACCATAAATGTCAGGATACAAACAAAGTAGACTACAGGGCTGTCTCTAAATGTCTTCCACTGCATGAAAGCATACAATAGACTTTTGGGAAGAATTTAATTAAATAAATGCATGTGTTGCCCAGAGTTGCAGCAGAGCAGAGTTAAGATGGTTCTAGTCTCAGCCTTTTCTGTCCATTAGCACTATGTCACATAAGCAACTGTGCTGAACGTCTGATACAGTACATACCTGTTTTCGCTCAATGGACTTTTGGGAAGTGATACTGAGGATTTTCATTGGCTGTTAGCAGCATTGTCACTCAAAAGTCTATAGTGCAGTGCTGTGCTCTTTTAAAATGTTCAATGTATTTTAAATCAGTAATCATAGTCTAATTTTACTGATTTACAAGACCAGTAAACCACCAGACTCCTGTTGTTAAGTTTTCCAGCAATTTACAAATTTTAAGTATAATATCTGAGGTCATTGAGTTACGTAGTCATCATGCATGTCAATCAAAATACCTCTCTTGTCAAGTAGACAGGTGTTGACGCAGTGCTGTGTCCCAGACTTTGAGTAAGTAAAGGCTGGCTCTCTACAGTCCAGTATGCCTATGCCCATACATGCTCGGGTGCAGTGTCCAATCATGTTTCTTTATTTCACGCCATAAATTATGCTAATCCTTTGATTGGTAAAAAATGACTAATATTGATGCATCTGGTCATTTGCCATCCCTCTGCAGAAAAATAACAATAATATATACATGAGTGAGAGGTACAGCTCATTGATATGAAAATATGTAATTTCAGTGACAAAAAGATTGATTCATGAACGTGTCTGACTTGACGTGCATGACCATAGATATGTTGCTCTCTGAAGCTCTGTTCAAGGCTAGCAATCATGCGTGGCAGAGTAGGGGTGCGCTGTCTGTCAAGATGTAAAAATGACACATTATAAAGAGCAGACTAATCTATATCTCTATCTAGATCACCAGACATCCTCTAACCGTGAAATATGACATGACAGTGCTTTAACATATTTCATTCATCTGCATTCAACTGCATTTCCATGTGTGTTTTAATGAATGTGTGTGTGTGTGTGCATGTACATGTGCATGTGTGTGTGCTGTCTCAAATATAGAAAGGTTTTCAAACCATACAGTGTACTGTACACTTTATGTGTGTGCGTGTGTGTGTGCGTGCATGTGGGGGATGGGGCGGGGGCGGTAGATCCTTTTTGCAGAATTGTTAATTCATGAGTCTAAAAATGAACAGTGAGTTCCCATCATCTCTTAACTACAGTATATTTGCATGCATATAAAATGTGAAATCTTATTAACGGTATACATGGTGTATGTACTGTATCTAAAAGTATACTTCTAAATTCAGAATCACTCCAGATATCCTGTAAAGAACTAGGCTTAAGTTCAGAGCTGTTTTCCTATACATGGTGGTGAGGGACAGGTTGTGTGGTGGTGGAGCTCCTCTCAGCCTTGTTATAAGAAGAAGAACGGCGCAAAAGGAAAGGCAGAGGTGAGATCACTCTCCCCTCACAGCTGAGGATGGATAGCTGTAACACTCCCCTCCCTGCTGCTCTCTGATAAGCCTCCTTTGTGTGGCCCTCGGTGGAGGGCCCTCTTAATGGGATTGCTCTCGTTCGGGTGGCACTGGTGTATCGACTTCTTTCACCAGTGAAAGAGGACCCCCCTTTGTGAGGCGACTGAACCCGAAGATTGATGATGCTAGGCCGCATAAAGGTTTGCCCGGCCCCATCTCCTATCTGGACCGAAGGCTCCAAGGGATGTATATTTATAAGGCATAATTCACATATATGTGAAAATGAAGTGCTGCGGCCAGGTTGGTGGAAAACCAAGGGTAATGCCAACATCTTTCACACTCAAGTGAAACAGCTTGGAGATTGTGTAATTGTTAGGTACGCTGTAAAGCGCACATGCCCTCTTGTGCACCTCTTACATTTCATTACAAGCTACTGAAAATATTGACAGTGGAAAATGGAGTAAAAAAAACCCCAACAAAAACATATATATATAGCGCATCTACAGCACATGTACATAGCCCAGTTTCTGCGTTTGAGAAATGTCTCTTGGGCTAACCTGTTATGCTGTTGTACGTATACCACACTATTCACATTGGTGACTGAACCTTGCTTTATCTGCAGGCAGCAGAGGCAGTCTCACATTTCGTAGCACAACAGGTATCCTCTGTGGGTTCAGCAGGCACACGACAGGCTGATAAGATAATTATCACTGCTGAATGTGTACAACCTTATCTGTAGAGGGCTTTACTTTTTGGCTATGCCACAGCCAGACAAAGATCTGTTCTCAACAGGACGTTCAGCAATCCAGGGAGAAAAGCATTGCTCTTTTGGCTTACATGTGACAGGTTGCCAGAAAAAAATGGACACAGTTGGGCACAAATAACTTTGAATACTGAAAAGATCATTTAAAATGTACACGATTCAATCAGTTTTAATTAATCAGTATTACAATATAGTCAAATCAAGAATTCTTTAAATCCCTTGCTGATGCTATTATATTCTGAAAGTAAATATTTTAAGAATATTAAATTAACTAGATTAATTAGGTGTGTCCTACATTAGCATCCTATTGATTCAAATGATTATGACTGGTCGAAAGGACATTAGTGTCTGGTGATCCTCGGAAACCCAATTATGTTCACGTTGTGCATGACAAACGTCTCTGCAAGCTTGACATCATCCCAGTGTCGACTGAACAATACTCTGTACTGAATTCAAAGCAGCAAGCCCATCCTGGTAATGTGATTGTCCAGCGGTGATGGACAATCCTTCCTCGGCTTCTCTCCTCTTGACTGGTATCACAGCGGCCATTTAGCCAATCTTGAACCTCCTATTCATGTCATCAGCGGTGAGAGTGCCCTTGCGTCTGATAATCCATCCATCTTCATCCGCTTATCCAGAGTCGGTGTCGCGGGGGCAGCAGCTCCAGCAGGGGACCCCAAACCTCCCTTTCCCGAGCCACATTGGAAAGCTCTGACTGG
>JAODTR010016774.1:0-26048 GCA_025399935.1 Amblyopsis rosae
GACAACACAGCCCTCAGGTTCATGGGGGCACCCAAACCTCTCCACCACGATAAGGTGATGGTTCCCGGAGAGGCAGCTCAAACTCAAGCACAATATAATGGATTTTTTTTTTTTTTGTGGTCGATAAAGTTTGAGTGTACTTTGTAGGATAACTGCAACACATGTCAAGAGGTTTTCTTTAAAAGAAGATGTTGTTACACAGAAAATGTTATGAGAGAGACTGTTTTATTTGAATTCCGTTCCACCTTGTTATATTTGGGATTTTCGTGGCAGTTATAGCTGTTTTTATAAACTCTCTAAAGGCATCCCAGTACCACAGGGCTTCAGATTTACTTAAACTACTTTGTGGACACCTCCCATTGTTGTAACTCCCAAATTTAACTGTAATGAAAAACTGTACACCCATGCACCAGCCCCCATTGCCTGCTCTCACACTGGCCATGCATAAATGTGAGCGCAATAATGTAATCGCATCACAGCCATGCTTGTACTGCAGCTGGCTGGATCAGGACATTGGCTGACGATGAGACAGAGGCACACACACACTCACACACTCACACACACACACACACACACACACACACGCGCACACACATAAAGATCGGGATAAAAACTCTGGAAGCAGAGCCAGTCGAGCCAGGGCCCTGAGCCAAACTGAAACTGACACAACTCCCCTGACACACACACACACACACACACACACACACACATTCGCACGCACACGCTCAAATCTCATCCCCATAACCCCATTCATGATCCCTCCCAAAATAGAGCACTGCCTTTTTCCAACGTCAACCCTTACTTTGTGTGCTGCTGACAAGGAGCATTCAACACAGACAAGATGTCAGGGTGTATAAATATTTACACGCCACATCAGAGACCACACTAGCCTTCAGCCTGTCCTACTAGTTGCTGCTACAGCCAGGTGTCCAGCAATGGTGACCAATGTTGAACCAATTTTCTTTCTTTTCTTTGAGGGGTTTAAATAGGGGGTGCTATAGCAAGAGCTCTCATAAATGTAGGCCAATTCACTCTAAATGTAGCCCTGCGGTAATGGGCAGGAGAAGAATGGCGAGTATTTGGAGTTGAGTTGAGGAAGGGATTTGGTCAGGGAATTGGAAAACAAATACCTGCTTACTTTGAGGAACAAGCTGTTAAATCAAGACAAGGTCAACCAATGTGGGCAAGACCATTGCAAATAGGCTGTGGTTAGAGGGTTCTTCCAATTATGTTATTTCAAGCAAGAAAAGCAAGCAGATTTTAAAGCAAAAATTCTTAAAAGACATACAGTGCATTACAGTGGATTGATCATACAAAACAAACTAACGTGAAGCACCAATCAGGTACATAATAAAACATTTAAATTGAATATGCTCTTTTAAGAAAAGTAGTTTTGGTTTTGAGGGAAACATAACTAATGATCACCCTATCTACTTATAAGGTACAAATACAGTTTTACATAGGGACAAATCGAAGACATGCAGAACAGAGCATACTGTGTGAGCAAGGCCATCCAGGATGGCATGCATTGAAGTATAGTTGACCTTGGACGTAAATAGAACAAGACAGAGGAATCCGCGATCCAATGGTCCTAAAAACCCCAAAGCCTCAATTACACAGAGAATGATATTTGAATGCGTTTGCTACGTGGCCATTTGTATATTTTACTTGCTGTTGCTCAACTCTCTAATGATGTGTTAGCCGGTCTGGTATGATAAAAGCAAATCTCTCTGTGTGGCTGTAAAACAAGCACCGCTTGCTTGCCATCCCTAAGAGACAAGACATGCTGCCTGGCTTTTGCCTGTGAAAGTCATTGTTTACACCAAAGTTTATAACCTTTAAAATGTTTCAAGCCTGCACCCAGGAACACTTGTTAAATATAACACTATATTAATTTATCTCTGGGGTTTTGGGCCGCAATAACAATAACAGTGCTCACTCAGTATTTTGGAAAAGCGTGTTCTCTTCAAGATATGGGGATTAAGTTCTGTTAACGCCATTCTTAAGACGTTGGGAGAAAATTGCCAAAGAATTCCTTGGCTCTAAATTCTATTGTTGTCAGAAATTGCATTGTCCAAGGTATATTACAATATTACCAACAGTACCTTGTGACACCCTGCTTTATAACCGGCATCCTAGGCACAGTGGTCTTTAAACTGTGGTGTCATTTCACTACAGTGGCGGTTCTGGGTTGTGCCAAGTTGGAAAACACCCGTGGCCAGCTTAGACTCTCAAATAAAGAAAGCAACACATTTTGTCAGGAAAACTCCACGGTCTGTCACTGGTCACCAATGTTAGCCGTAGTGTACCGTAAATGAAAATTGCAGGTTGTAAAGACACATACTCACGCCTACAAGCCACGTTGTTTAAGTGTTAGCCACTTAACAGCTGTGAAGCCCACGATATACCCTACTTCAAGAGAATAGCAGCTACAGGGTCATACTACTATGTGTTCGCTACAGCGCTACAAGCAAATGTGACACTCGTTTAATTCAACCAAAGAAAATAATAGTGGAGGACAACTCTTATGTGTCAACACATGCACGCGATTTTATGTTTAAATCTATTAACCTTGTCAATAGTGGCATCTGTCTAGTTCGATTCACTACTTGTTGAACTCGGTACTGACAGGTGAGCCAGACAAAGAACACAGGGGAAGCACAAAAAATACATTGTTGATCAACTGTAGGTAAGTGTCCATTGAGAGGCTGAACGGTGTATGGGTAACCTGACACGCCATATGTATGGTCTGTTAGACACATCCATCTAGGGGGGAGCCGTCCATTTAAGCTGTGTTCAAAGGGCAGGCGCTTTGAAAAAGATACTAAACAGGTGATTGGATGAACTTGTGGACCAGCAGAGCCTGTTGGCATCCACTTTTAAAAGAAAAATCACGGGAGAAGTGAGAACATATTTTCCATGGAGAAAAGCATTTAGTGCATTTGCTCTTCTAATACATTCTAATTAAACTGATGCTCTATTGCAGCATCTACGTAACCTCTGTATTACCCGCCATTGTTGGTTTTGAGTTGTTTTCAAGTCACCTTCATCACACTTAAGCCATGTCCTTAGCTAACAGTACAATGCTGAATGGCCTCACACAAGGTTTACCCGTCAGAACAACGATTTCCGAGCTCTCCAGACTGATTCTCCCGGTGAACCTTGCAAGGCTGGTCACAAGAAAGTCTGCTGTGCAGCTTTAGTGTAGTACGGGTTCGGGGGTTCTTAAGGATACTATTATTTATTGAGGGAAAGATAAGCATTTCACATTCACGTCACTCCGCCAACTGTCACCCAGTCCAACATTAAAATCATGAATTGCAAGCATGTTAATGTGACCCCTGCACCCAGCTTTCTGCTCAAATCCAAGCTTCGTGGGCAGCATAGAATCTTCATGGAATGTTAAAATAATGTTAAAATGCCTTCATACAACACAGACAACATAGCGCAGAGAGCCAATAGATGTGGTTAATTTAAGCTAACTGGTGGATAGACTGTGAATACTCAAGTTCATTTACCTTAGTAGAGCACTGCCTGAAAAACAAATGTGAAGCTATAGATGCACTGCAGGGTAGTACTAAACTGTACTGTATGTCCGAATGCAGAAGATTGGCCTGCATGCTGATATTTCATGTTTTTCTTCTGACCCAGTGTTGCTGAAATGCATACTATACTCAAGAGCCTTAACCAACAACCAGGGATTCAACTCCACACCATAGACGTAAGTGACTCACAAACTCAGAAATAAATATGATAATAGGTTTGACAAGAGGTTTGTCTCGCTCACGTGGGTTGTTTCTCTGCATGCACTGTATGAGTGTGTGCATAAGGTCTGTAGTGACTCGTTGCTTTTTGTTTATTGCAGCAAAGCAAAAGCTATAATTTGACATGCTTTGAAAAGGCTTAGGGCCTCATGTAGGTACGTTAGCAAGCGCAATGTAAACGTGAGTGCAGCCAGAAGGCAGATAGCGCACGCTGTGCCATCGCGTTTTACATTGGATGTACTAAACGTGCGACTGATAACGTAATCTGCGCTTGGCACTGCCCTCCAAAACTTGGCGTTAACACGGCGAATACTCTGGTCTATGTTCTAGCCATATCTGTAAGTTGCGGCGCCCGAGAGCAATGGGAACACCTCTTAGCACTCTCTCCTATCTAAGAGTGTCATCTTTGAACCTCCTTGTTAACTTCTCATGCTCTTAAATCTTGCACTCTCTTCTCTCACTATTTATAAAATAAAATACATAAAAAAAAATAATAAAATGTGTATGCACTTTATTAGCTAGGACATTATCTATTGCACTTTATTAGCTAGGCCATTAGAATATTGTTTGCTTATAATTGCTGGTATTTGACCTGTCCAACTACTGACAACATGTACTACATGTAAGTCGCTTTGGATAAAAGTGTCTGCCAAATGCCGTAAATGGAAATGGAAATGTAACGATGAAGTAGACCTATTTATAAATACCCTACTTTTCTCTATGTATCGTTAAACAGATAACAGGGGCGTAATTCTACCCTAAAATAATTATTTTTGGGTGACTATAAATTGTAAATGAAAGAAGTGGAATTAAAATTGATTTTAACAGCACACAAACAATCAAATCCTTCAGGACTGTGTATTCACCTTGCACGGATTAATATTGCTGTTGCTTGCTTCCCCTGTTCAAAGGAACACGCTAACTGGGATAACACCTGCTTTTCAGAGGCGGAGAACTTTCACCGCAAACCGACTTGCGCTTTGCATCGCAGTTTTCATACATTCAACGGAATAGGTGATCACTCTCTCCTTGCGCATCTCCTCCCATATTTTTGCGCGACACACCCAATCTCTCCTCGACCCTCCCATCAATGCATATGCATGAATAGGAAAGCGCAACTTGCGATCCTGTGTTTTTTCAGCAGGCATAATAGCGTTTTTGCCATGTGCATGCTGTACGTACATACAATGCCATGATTTTAGGCAGAAAGTGTGACAAAATTCTGCCTAAAACAGGCGCTACACGTTAGTACATGAGGCCCTTTGTATAATGAACAATGTAATATCTCCCAACTACTGGAAGACAAAAAAAGGCATATAAGTCTACATAAAAAAGATATATAAAGTGAAATGAACAGGGTTAAAGGGTAAATTACAAAATACATATGCCACCTGTAAAGGAATTAATGCAAGTACAATTTCGGCATAATTCATATTCCCAGAAGTATTCTAGTTGACTAATTGTTTGTATTGTTTTACATGAGCACAGTAGCTGCACTGTCTACCCTGGGGACTCAAACGCCACTGGGATTCTCCACCTAATCAGAAATTATTGCACTCCACATGTGATGCAATATGTGGGGGGACAAGAAAGCTCGGCTCTCCAACGCAGTATGAGATTCCATGAACCATGTCTGATTGCTAACCCAAATGTCAACTCACTTTGTTCATACCCTATATTTCAACCAAAGGCTGTAATAGTAATAGGCTGTGGTGCCGTAATGGGGGCTCATTGTTATACAGAAAGAGACTGACCACAGATGATCCACTGGCTGGTGTGTGTGGTCCCTTCACATGGATGTCAATGAAGAAAGGTGTATCGTGTTAGCTAGGCAGTTAGTTATCATCATTACGCACAATAGGCTTTGAGAGAGGAGAGCTAACTCAGCTTGCAGTAAGCTTTGGAGCGACCGGAAGGGAAAAACGAGAATGTGGTCTGGTGTTTGTGTGGCAGGTTTCGACATGTGTACGTGTTATTATGGTTATGTGCCGTTATTTGTGTGTGCGTGTGTGTGTGCGTGTGTGTGTGTGTGTGCGTACGTGTGTTTGTGTGTGTGTGCGTGTGTGAGTGTTTGCGCGCGCGCGCGCGTGTGTGTCGCGACCTTGCTCTTCCAGTCAATTACACCCTAGAAAGAATGCTATGGGATTATCTGACTGGACCTCCGCTGGACTGGAAACAGCTCGATGGCATTTCGCTGCTTTGTGGCGAAGAGAAAGAGCTGCATTGATTGCTATTGATATTTTCGTTCGCCGAAGTTTTGCAGTATTACATTACAGTTTAGCTGTTCAATGTGAGCCGAGAAGCAGCAGAATGAAATCAGATTGCAGGATATGGATCTGTATCATGGATATCCAGTGTACGGTATGCCTGCTTTTAAGACAAAAGAGAAGAGAACATTAAATAAAGAGAATATTAAATAAGGAATGAAATGTGTATGTTTATCTCTATTTAAATATAATTCCATTTCAAAAAGTATGTAAGAAAACAAAACATAAACGTTAAACTGTGATGTTCAGCACAGGCTCGTCGGAGGCTTTTAATTTCTCGATCGCGAGTTAACTTAAACTGGACATGCATGGTTAATAACGCTTGAGAAAGGAGACGTGAGCGTAGCCATTGACTTTCAGAGGCATCGCCGCCATTGCCAGTTACGGTCTGCCTCTGAACAAAGTCTATGGGAGTTATAACCACATGGTGAGGGTGTGTCAATGTGAGCTCACCCACCTGAGTGGGGGATGAGCGGGTGCTCGGCCCGGTGGCAGGGCGACTCGGGCAGCAGCACCGGCCCTCTCCTGCTCTCCGCACCTCCGGGCCGCAGGACCAGCATGCACTGCAGCAGCAGCAATGCATGCTGGGTAAGGGAGCATCCCATGGGGGCCTGGGCTTATAGCGCTCTCCTCCTCAGGGGCCAATAGCATCAGAGACACACACCTAAGAGAGAGAGGGATGGAGAAAGGGAGAAAGAGAGAGAGAGGGAGAGAGAGAGAGAGAGAGAGATATAAGTTGGCAATATAAGTAACTGTACTGTACACTTGTCAGGCCAATAAAGCACCATTTGAATTTGAATTAGAGAGAGAGATAGAGAGAGAGAGAGAGAGAGAGAGAGAGAGCGAGAGAGAGATATTATTTGATTTAATCCAAGATACAAAACCCGTGATAGAGTATAACACCACTGTATTAACACAAGCACACACGCATTAACCGGGAAGGTGACAAAAAAATTAATCCCTGACAAAGTGAACATAGAGAGAGCGAGAGAGGGATGTGTGACGGAGTCAGCGACAACAGTGATAGCAGGAAAACAAAATAGCAATGCTGATCAACAACAGCTGCTGTGTTTCTCACAGTCAGTTGCCCCAGAGACCCTGCAGACCCCAACCTCTGACCCCCAGTACATGAATCAGACACAGCCCCCATACAGTCCCTTGTGTGTGTGTGTGTGTGTGTGTGTGTGTGTGTGTGCGTGCACGCTACGGTGTGTTCAGGCACGTATACGCATATTTGTGCATACCGATGTCTTCGCTCCTGCTAGAAGAGCTTCACACCTCCCGAGACCCATTGCAGCATATAACTGCTGTTAGACTGGGAATTGACTTACTATCCATCCATTAAGCTGCTGCATGTTTACAAGGAACAATTACAGTAGATTTATATTTCCCGGGAGGTTATTAGCTGTGAGAATAACTACGTGAACTGCTTAGGTCAAGTGCATCTACTGTTTTTCGTCGTAGGATGAGTTCATACTTTATTTTGTGCCATATGTTTTCATAATTGAGATATTGGTCCTTTCCATGATGATATATAATGCAACAATAAAACAATACAACATCAACATAAGAAGTTGTGTGGTCATTTTGGTGTTTTTTTCTTCAAGTACATTTTTTTATGTATGGAGGGCGTATCTGGCCCTGATACCCGAGTTTGAGTTATCTGGCTGAGATTCTGTATGTATAATTATATTTTATTTATGATACCAATATTTATGTAGAACACTGACATCAACTCTGGTCCTTTTTTAGGGAGGGCAGATAATTAGTATTCATTGTATTTGCCTTTTTCTAGCGAAGCCAGCAGTTTTTGCAACTGCGGCGGGACACTGCACTAAATGACCGTGAAAGAAACTCTGCAAGGAAAACTAAACAAACAGCTTCTATTGTTAAAAGGTGAATAAGTAAAAGAAATTCTTATTTTCCTTGAACAAACAAGTTCTAAGCAAATCCCCCTTTAAGTCCTGATGGTATCAGAGAAAAAACCTTTCTGAGGGAAAGCATGGTGTGTTTAGTTAATGCAGAACGTATCACCACTTCACAACCTATATCAAGTTAGGCGTATTTACATTATACTCTTCCACTGAAAGTTTAAAAGTTCACTCAACCCGCATGTGTGTATCAGTTAAGTGTGTGGCTCCATGGCCCATGAAATCTATTAAAATTCTATTGTATAGGCATTGCTGCCATATAGGATATACTATGGGTTTTCATGTGACTACAGAGTAATGCAAAACACTTGTCCCCTGAAGAGGGAAAGCAACCCGCAACCTGAGGCCAGCTTTCTCCCTTCTCCCTCTCATTTTTGCATTTCTCTTTTATACGTTCTATTCGTTTGTCAGCTCCTTTGCCATTTCTCTTTAGTCTACCTGCCGGTTCACATGTCACTTTCCTTTGTCTGCTGCTCTGCCTGGCCCTCTTTAAGCCCTCTTTTTTATTTTATTCCAGGAAGGGCTTTCTACAATATCTGTTGTTGCTGAACGCCTGCGAGTCATTTTCCCTAGGTACACAGGGCTCGATAGGATGTGTGTGTCATTTTTCATAGAGTCTTGTTTTATAGAGCTTTCGGTCTGCATCCACTTAGAGGAAAATATTTCTTCATCAGCAAGGCCCTTTGGTGAGCTTGTCAGGGAAAATGTGAGCCCTTGCTTTGTTTGCCTTGCATGACTGTCCACCATTTGTATGAGTTACGGCTATGTATGTGCGTGTGTGTGTTTGTGCGCGTCAGTCAGGCAGCGGTTGTCTGTCATGACAATTTCTCTGTATATGCTCAAACCTGCAGCGCATGAATCCCCCCCCCCCCCCCCACACACACACACAGAAACAGGGTCAGGAGCCGAGGTCAATGGGTTGAGTGCTCTCTGCTGACCTCGTTCCCTCGGTTACTGGCCTGCAAGTTGCCTTCCTGTCAGTCCTAACACACACACACGCACACGCACACACACATTTCTCAGCTATATTGCTATTTTATCTATCTATCTATCTATCTATCTATCTATCTGATGTTCCATCCATCCATACTATTCACTAGTGGACCCTCTGGCTCACTGTACTGTAACACAGCATCCCTTGGCATGTTTAAATCCGAGCTACTTCAATGCAACGTGATCTGCTTTGCGTCTCACTCCTAGGTCCAGTAGGACTGGAGGAGCTCAACAAGCTCTAAGATGGCCCCAGCCCCCCCTTGAATCACCTTCAGGGAACTGGTACAGTCTTCCACAGGCTCCCACCTACTGCTATCTATTCCTCCAACCACACAGCCCCCAATACACATACACATGTACGCACACCCAAGTAGATAACATCTGTGACATATAACACAGAGATAGAGAGACAGGCAGTAGAGAGAGACTCAATATACAGCACACATAGGCAACAGTTGTACAATAGGCATACATGCAGTCCCAATATATACTGTAATACACACACACACACACACACACACACACACACAGCTCAAATTACTTCTCCCTGGGACTTTATGATGAATAACAGGCCACAGCACACACAGACAAGAACACACTAGAAGTACTAGCCTCGACAAAAACGAAACATGAGGCAAACACCGCTGTCAGCACGGTCCTTTAAAGAGCAGATATATTATAGGATTTGGGGATGGCTCTTCTGTTCAGACCAACTGGCTCTTTCTAAGTAAACACTGTATGTATTAAGACTTGCAAGAGTGCTGGTAATTATGTACACAACTTACGGCTCTAGTGCTCACCACAGCATCCCCGACCAAGAAGCGAGGGGCTTGCAGTGAGACGCAGGAATTATTTCACGGCCTGAATATTGAATGGAGTCTTAAAAGGTCAGAAGCTGCTTTGGTAATGTTTCACAGCCGCCTGCATACCGAGCGTCTGAAGCATTCATGCTTATATACGTGTAAATATACATGAGCATGAAGCTGGCACACCAGCTAGGACGCCAACGCTGTCGCCCACGCACGCACGCACGCATGCACGCACGCGCGCACACACACACACACACACACGCGCGTGCGCACACACACGCACATGCCAAAATGCGAGGTGTCAGTTAACTAATCAATTAAACCCTTCCTGCCGTAATGAGGAAAGAGGATCATATTAACACCACTATTGATTGTGTCTGGTTGGGGTTGGGAGGGGGGGGGGTAAATTACACCATCCGTAATGAATAGGCTTCCAAAACATACAATGCCTTTGTTTTCCCTCCGCATGAACCACAGACACATACGCGTGACCACGCAAATACATGCACACCAGGACACACACACACACACACGCACGCACGCACGCACGCACGCACGCACGTCAGTCAAGTGTGAGTGTTGTATTGATGCTCCATCTGTCCAAATAGTAGCGGGGGGAGCAGATGAGCTAGGGGTCACACTGCAGTGCTGATAGGAGCCTCTTCATCTCGCTCTCTCTCCCTCTGAACAGCACACCGGTAAAATAGGCCTAGGCTTTGTTTTGGAGCAGAGCACGCAAGGAAGGTGATTAGAGCGTGCGGTTGGTTTAGCTGTGTGCTGTCTGCTTGAGCCGGTCTTGCGTCTGTGTTGATGGGACTGATATAATATGACATGGCGGTGGGTGATAATGATTTGGTCCCCACTAATGTCCCCTCTGTCTGTCTGTCTGTCTGTCTGACTGACTGACTGTCTTATTGACTAGCCGACAATCCAATTCTCTGTTTGCCTCTCTCTCTCTCACTCTTTCTTTCTCTCTCTCTCTCTCTCTCTCTCTCTCTCTCTCTCTCTCTCTCTGTGTGTGTGTGTCTCTGTGTTTGTCTGCCCATAAAGCTCGCTTTCAAAGATATTTCTGTTTGTCGCTGTCACATGTGGAATGTATCGCTGCGTTGCTTTTCTTCATCTCCTTGTTTTATTTCATCTACTATTTCAAAGTCTCACTCGCTGTTTGTCTTTGGTTGTGGCCCTTTTTCTCAATGATGGACAATGATGGAGTGACGGCGTCGACATCAAAGGCACATCGCCGCTATGGCGAAGCCTCCTTTCAGTGGCGTGCGGATATCATCTAAGGGCAGATTATTCCCCCGAATAAATGTTTGTGCCTTTCAAAGAAAGGGATTAAAAGGCACACTGTGATCACACTGATGTTTGTTTCCACAGCCCTGTCTGTCGGTGTGCGTTTGAAAGATGTACACATACACACACTCACACGCAAGGACTTTCTCTCTGTCTCTCTTGTTTTTATATTCCATTCCTCTCCAGACTTACATACAAACATCGACTAAGATGTGCACAATCTCTACTCTCTCTCTCTCTCTCTCTCTCTCTCTCTCTCTCTCCCTCCCTCTCTCTTTCACATACAGAGTGCTGAGTAAACAGCTCACCCCAGGTGCAGTGCTTGGGTGTTCGTGGGTAAACATTTACCGCTACTCCGACCCAGAATGCATTGCTCATCGCTAGCCTCCCCATCCCACACTGCTATTCCCCTACCTTCTGAAGGAGCGAACATATTGCGTTGGAACGTAGAATTTGTTTAGAACTTCAAGCTCCGATAACTCAGTAGTCTGATTGGTCTAATATAGTGATGTACATTCAAGATTCAGCATTATGCCAATTCATGAAATCTCCATTTGCAGTTAAAGATTTTGTGTCCAGGTGGGACATTCCTAGAGAAACAGCTTTGGTTTACCAAGAGGACAGACACATACCTTATAAGCCGCTATGTTGGCCCACACTGCCTATTCTCAAATTAGTTTAAAATGTATCCTGACCACTTACTTAATGTAGAGGTCAACCACATTTACAAACCTGCAAAGCGACATATTTCTTGATCATTCTTGTTCTCTAGTTATCTCTTTCACTCTTTCAACTTGCTGGGTTTTGTCCTTATGTGAACATAAAATAAAAGTTCAGGCCCGTCGCCGTCCAATCTCTTCCATAAACCCCTCTAAATTGGCCAGTGTGCCCGAAGTGGAACAGTTTTGCAAACAGAAACGTTATTGGCTGTGTATGCTCTGCTCTCAACCGACCAGATGGGAAGGGATCGGGTACAGAGTTGATGGGGGAGAACATGGAACAGGAGCGAGGGCTCTCTATCGGTACTCAGTTCTCTGCAGCAAACTTCTGCAGTAAAAGAGACCCCGGGGTCATTTTGAAATAATGTCACCTTCCTTTGTTCCTAAATAATAATGTACATTGCACTGCTCTCTGTATTTTTGAGCCTGAAAACACAATGCATTTTGTTCCTACACATTATAGGCTGTGGAATGGACCAATGTGGAAGGCTGTAGCCATAATCACAGCTTTGGTCCAGTAAAATCTGGGAGGCACATCAGAGACATGCCTCCGCCAGTGTGTCACACATACACATACACACACACGCACACCTACACACACACACACACACACACACACTGAATGCATGTAGAGACTCTCTCTCGCTCATACATACCCAGCAATTTGAAACTTGTCCCACCCAAACTCTCCAGTGATTCCCAAATCATCCAACAATATTTTTGCCCAACTCACTTCGTGTGTGTATGTGCACGTGTGCGCCTGAGAGATTTTACCAGCATGCATTATGATAATAATAATTTTTAAAAGATCTCAAGATCTTATCCACATCTATACCAAATGCTCTCTCACTCCACTAGAAAGCAATTAGCAGCATTACCCAGACTGGTCTCTGTGCTGGCCATACTGTACCTCAAATGCTGGTACTTAAAACTATTAAAGCAAGCCGGGAGCGGCTTGCTTTTGAATAAAAAGCTGGAGCTTTATAACGGCTGAGTCTCAGATTTAGGTCAAAGTGGGACGGCACTGCTTCTGAGCGACACAGCTAAAAATACCATGATTATATTCAGAATTATTAATTTCTTAGTAAGGTTTTTTCGCTATAACCTAGGCTTCCTTTTTATAGCATGTTAGGGAAAAAATTACACCAGCATTTCATTGATTTTACAATTACTTTATGCTCTCTTACATGTATGGACATATTACAGAAAATCTAAGAATGAGATGCACCCAGGACTATACCAGGGCAGGGATGGCTATATCCTTCAGCGGGATCATTTTTCACACAGGCTCGATGTCCAGGCTGCTACTGCTGGATGCTTGTATAATACAGTGTCACAACTTGTGAGAAATCCCATTGCTGAATGCATACTGAGCGGCGGTCGAGACAGCGACACTGACAAACAGCCTGGGTGCCTCGGGCTGCTGTCTGAGTCGTTCTCAGTGTCAAGACGCTGGTGTTCATATAGGGAGCGAGTTGTCACAACACCAGCATACTACAGTCGCTTAAATATTGGTGGGAAAAAAAGAGAAAAAAAAAAGAATGTCTGTCAAGCTACCATTCCCAAACTGAGTCTGTATTTCCATAACAACCTCGACACGCTATACTTTAAGGTTGACAGGGGGGGGAAGGGAGAATGTCTGAGTTTGCTTCCAAACCAGTTAAAGGGCCCATAGCAATTTCCAAAGCTTAGTTTGCTAATCTTAAACATTCACACACCTGCTCTTATCTTTAAATGTGTGCGGTAGTGAGACCTCTTACACAAACAGGATGAACAACATCAATGGATAGCAGCAGGGTATGTGTGCAGCTTGGCTTTCTGTGAGTAAACCTTGCTTAGAAAAATGGATTTGAAGTTTCCCTTGGTGTGCAGAAAATGGCTGCTGATAGTACCTGAGCAATATGAATATCAATATGGCCAATTTGACAGCTGCAATGTGCAATATGACAGCTGATGTTAGCCTGACTGGAACATAGATATGCACAATAATACTCTTCCATTCCAACCCATTAGATTAATTCATAAGAATGAGAACCCTGTGAGAGAATTTCATTCCCCCGTCCTCTGGGAATTATCAAACCGTTCCCCCATTGGCTGTTTGAAGTAGTTTTTTAGCAATTTTCATAATGCAAGACTATTTGGACAATGCATCAGCATCAAAGATCTCCTACACTTCAAAAGCCTTTTGTTCTCACCGCTGCGTTTTAGCAGGGCATAACGCTAGTCTCGATCGAGGAAGCGATGCTGCGATGGCCACATGATGCAGAGCCCATGCACTGGGCCTATAAACACTAACCACCACACACCACACAGCGAAAACACACAGAGTGAGCGCACATGCCTAGCGCTGTAGCGATAAGTGGCATAAAGCCCACCACTGTGGCATGGTGACATTCTTAAAGCTTTAATTACATGCTTGGCTAACGTGTCTCACTGGCTGGGAAATTACACTATCACCGTATACAGCTGTGCACAGGATGTGGTTGTGGTCTGAAATCCTCCTGCCATTTCCAGCAGCATCCTCACCCCCTCTGCTGATGCCATGCCAAAGAGTAGCAGGATTAAAAATAATGGCTAATGCGACAACGGATGATTTATACTTCCAACACTCACCTCAAGGGACAATTAAGTGTTACCTTGAGAATAACACTATTAGAGAGTTTTGGGAAACACTGCCACGCGATATGAGCTCATAAGATGAAACTGTTTGTTTTGAACCAAGCATGTCACTTTAGGATGAGCAATTCCTTATTTGCGTCATTAATTAAGCGCAGCCCTTGACAAACCTGGTAGCTTGTTGTAATTTATAACTAGGCTGGAGATTCCATACATGCATTATCATTTATACTGTATGCCATGCATTCATGCTAAAGTAAAATATACTGTACAGTATAATGCCACTGTATATTGACTTTTGGAACACTGCCAGACTTTATTTAATCGCTGCGAATGCAAGGTTTTGTGTTTGGGATCTGTGTTTTTACTGGTCGCTCGCAGACAGTGCGTCTCGCTGTTCAAATCCAATGGGACAGGGGTCAGAGAGGAAAGTAATCAATCTTCCACAATGTTTTCTTGGAGTACACCGTACAGATAACAAGGGCAGCCTGGCACATCCCAAAACTCTTGCCTCTCAGTAATTATATCCCCTCCAAAATAAATAAATAAATAAATAAAAATCCCAAACAAAACAATAACAACAACAGACGGCCCTTTCTGAGTAAACATAGAGCAGAAAATACGCCTACTCTTGTTCATTCACTTCCACACATGCAGCAAACTTGTGCACGCGCGCACACACACACACACACACACACACACACACACACGCACACACACACATACACACACACAATATCCGTGCAGGCAGCTGCCTTGAGAGACCGTCTTATAGAATCTGAGGAAATGTGGCTGGAGGTACGCTGTAGTAAATTAGCTCTGGGCTCCACTGGAACCAATTAATCATCCCGCTGAACATGTACAGTATGCGTGCAAATGCACCACTCTGTGTGTGTGTGTGTGTGTGTGCGTTTGTGTGTGTGTGTTGTCCCGTTAGCAGCAGAGACTAGCACAAGAAGCAAGAAGTTATGGCATTAATGACAGCAAAACAAAGTCTTCGTTATGAGTGTGCATGCAAATGATGATGTGTGTGTGAGCGTGAGCGCGCATGTGTGTGTGTGTGTGTGTGTGTGTGCCTGAATTCCTGTACTCCTGTCGAATGCTTGTCCTGGGGCAATACGGAGCGATGTACGAGAGGCCGGGAATTGAGACTGAGCCTCAAGGCATCTCATCTGATGGCGTCTTCACTAGACGAGACTGATGTAGCTTTCCTTCTTCTCCCCTGTTCCAACGGTTCCTCCATCTGTCTCTCCTTCCTCTCTCGCTCTCTCTCTCTCTCTCTCTCTCTCTCTCTCAGTGCAAGAGTGGATTGCGAGGGATTGTGTTTTACACAGATTTCAATGGACGAGCCTTGACAGCTAGCCTTTTCAGGTACAGCGAAGAGGCTTTCGGACATTTTCAGATCTGAACTGCACACCCTAACCTTAGGCACCTGGCTTCTGTGCCTCTACTGAGCTCCGCTACAGGATAAAGGCTCACAGTATCAACACAAGGACTTAGGGCTAGGGTTAGTAGGGGCTGTGCTTAGACATTTGACTATAGGAGGGGTATAAAGGAATGGCTTCAAGTTTTTCTGTATGAAGGTTAAGCTTGTTTCAGCGCCATTTCGGTTTGTATGCTAGCAGGTTCCAGTGCAATGCAGGTGCAAAACTGAGAGTTGACATTATGGTCAGGAGTGTATCGATTTGCCACATTAACACGTGTTTTCAATGTTGGTTTCATATTTACACAGATGTCTAGTTGGACCACAAATTCCTTGAAGACAGATTTATCTCATTATGTCTCCTTGGAGACGCCAAACATCTTTTTTTGTCATCGCTCTATTTTAGTTCATTTCTGAGGTCAATGATTGCAGATGTTAAAATTGGCTGCTTAATAAGCGTATTTACATATGAGGAGGGGGGGACGAGTAAATCAATTAATTTGTGCTGCATCTTTGAAATTCAACACATTAAAAAAACTAACTTTCAACGTTAAGGCTTTGTGATTGGGATTCTACTGGGAGTCCGTAATTGCATTTTCTGATGCAAAATCTGTCTTATATCTCCCTAGAGAGAAGCCACTCTTTTTGAAGTAGCACACAAACAGATGCATCTTTTCCCATCTGCAGACCCACCGACAAAGTCTGAAGGATAAACTCCAGACAGGAGAGCCCAGTGGAGGCAGAGGATAAGCTTTGTAGCGTAAGGACGATAAACACAAATACTGTAAGCTTGGGTAAGAGAAATTCCTAGTGTTAATCAAATGTATTGTGGCTTCTAGAAAGTTCCTTTGCCAGATTTACCTAAAGTGGTCACACTGTAAAAGAGATTCCCTTCTCGTAAAACAAGTTATTTATTCCAACTCCTGATAAAAACACTGTTGAACATACAACAGCGATATCTGCTGCACAAACACTATTAATGTTGTGCTGAAGCTGATAGAAAGCACTAACAATCCATCCTTTGAGGGACAATGACGGCTCATGTCAACATAGACTACAATCGCTTTCTGTCCGTTGAAAGCCTCCGACCACACAACACATCATTATCTCACCCACGTCAATAGCTGCCATTAGGGCATGGTTAGGTTTGCAAGCTTTAATGGCCCGGCTGTCCTTTAGCATGTGCTCATTAGACAGTGCAACCAAGCCATTGGGTCCTTTGTGAAGGTAGATTTCCTCTGTAAATGTCAATTGGAAGGTCATCTTGAACAGCCACATTACGGCACATAGTGACAAAGTGCTGAGCGAAGAGTGGGTAAATGAGGGGGCCATCCTTCTTTAACTTAGCCACGGTATGGAAGCACTACTCATGGTGTAGAGAAAGAGTGGGCACTGCTAACCGACCATAAAGGTGAATTCAAAAATGGCTTGTTGGTGATGATTAGAATGAGTCAGTAGTCAGCACTCATTCGAGCAGATTACGCGAGGATTACGGGAATCGTGGAAGTGAGGCAGGGATTTGCAGCAGGTTTGTGGATTTGAAAATGTTTCCTCACTTTGTAGGCACAATGATAGCAGGCAGGGGACATCACAGACACAAAGGTGACAGAATGCAGAGGCGTTAGATTTACAATTACGGTCAGCCATTTAGCAGATGCCTTTATCCAAAGCAACTTGAACTACGTTTCTTCCAGATGTCATTATTACTGCTGATAACACTACTGATAAGACATTGGATGTATTGACGGTCTCACTAATGAGGTGCTGTGGGCTGAACCATTAAGCTATTGTATATATATATATATATATATATATATATAAGATATTGTACTGTATATACTGGCAGTATGCTATCGTCCACATGTATTTGGATGATATGGACAGCAAATACATAAGCATATACTGGAAAGGGAAAAATATATACAGTACAAATAATATTCTATGTTTTGAATGAGGAAAATGAAAAGCTTTTAGTTTTTAGTAGACTGATCTTTTTATAGACCATGATGTTACTGCCTTGTAGCAACAACTCTGCCTTTCAAGATTACAAATTACAAACATTAGAGGATATTTTAATATTTCAACAGCAGACGAATAATTGCGTGCGTTGGTAGTACAGCGCCCCTTTTGCCCCCAAAGTGCTGCCAACATGAAATACGTTTCCGTTAACTGACCTACATGAGCTACAATTAGACAACCGCTTTGATAATACGTCATCATTCCCACCAAACACACTAAAGAATATAATAGGAATTCTGCAATACAACTATGGTAAATGGACTGCATTTATATAAAGCTTTTCTAACCTTCCGGCCACTCAAACCGTTTTACAGAATTGCCTCACACTCACCCATTCATACACTGATGGCAATTGCTGCCATGCAGGGTGTGGCCAACCACTGGGGGCAGTTGGGGGTAGGGGTAGGGTAGCAACTTGCTAAAGGATGCTTACAGGTAGGTCAACACTGAGGTTTGAACCCACAACCTTCCGCCTGGGAGTCCAACAACCAGACCACTAGACCATCCTGCTCCCTATACCCCTGATAACAATAACTGCATCTGTTTGTCTGCGAGCCCAAGACAAATGTGCTCTGTTACGTAAATACGCGTGTGTGTGTGTGTACACCTCTACATACATGCCACGGCAAAGCCCAAATCACACACATACAGCAGTTTAAAGGGGTAATTGTCCCATCACATCAACATGTATCTTTAACATTCCTGTGCCTGCAACAACAAACACATAATCATCAAGCATTCACCTCTGCCTACAGTTAAGCAGATAATCTGCAGTTGTTAGGCAAACGCATGTGTCAGCAAGCATATAGCAGAACTGGGAGATGTGTGCGAGGGCGCGCGTCACTTTTGTGTACACAAGGTTGCTTGTTTACATGTGCCTCTGGGTGAATGGTGGGTGTACAGTAGAGTACACGGTGTTTATGCACAGTATACTGTATGTGTGTGCGCGTGGAGGAGCGCTCCATGCTCGCTGTCTGTGTTTAATGAGTTCACGGGGAACTCCACTGAATATAGTGCAGGTCTGTACGGCTCAGACGCTACCTGTGCGGCTCCAGGCACTTGCTTGATCACTGCAAAAACTATATCTAACTTAGTGTGATAGTGTAATCGATTTAACATATAGGTGGACTTGTTTCTAATATAAATGGCTTACCCGGTGACTTCATTGAAGTAAATGTGCACTTAATTTAAGAAATCTTATCAAGTGAATTTCACTCACTGCACTGGCAGCCAGTTTTGCTTGTTTTCAGCATTAGCATGCTCACAACTAATAAATTTGCACTTTTATTTGGCATTTTTTGCAGTGATTAGACAGGTACCGACCAGCTGCTTTTGCCTCATGTGTTCTCTGCTGTAAGCAAACCACTGTTCTTGGTGTATGCGTGGTCCTCCCACCTCATTTCTTCGTTTACCTGTCGCTTCCCATCCTCCATAACTTCCTTTACACACACACACACACACACACCCACACACACGCACACACACAGACACACACAAAGGCGCACACACACACAATGTCAAACGTCCACACAACCTGGCTCACCGGAGCTCATAAGACCATCGTCTTATCTGCCAACAGCAGCTACCTCCACAAATGAGACAGAGCGCACATCTACAGTTTCGACAGGTCTAATTCAAGCCCACAGCTAAATTGACATGGCTATGCTGCCCATATGACCCCGTGCGTTGCACCACGGCCTTTGAAGGCTCCACATCAAAGCTAAATACCATCGCTTTTAACTCAAGTGAATTAACTTGCTATCTCCAAGATCTGCCCTATATTGCGGTATAGAGGCAAAATAAAGAGGGAAGGTTCCCCACGTAATGCATATTCATGGGCTGTAGGCACACACAAGCGGCCCCACTCACGTTGGTCGACTGACCTACATTTCATGAAGGTGTGCCCTCTATTAATGTGAGGACTCTGGGTGTCTAATAATTACATGCTGTGGCCCATGATTTGTTAACCCCATACCACCACCACCACCCCCCCGCCCCTCCCTCTCAGGAGCTCAGGCCAGCCATACTGGGTCGATTAAACGTGTGGTCTCCGCTGTTGTTGACACACAGACCCTGAGGTCCATGTGTGCTTGATTGTAGGCCAAAAACAGATGTTCTTGCCTGTGTGTTCATGTGTGTTCAGGCTTTCTGACAACTCTTATGAGTGAATAGTGTGTGTGTGTGTGTGTGTGTGTGTGTGTGTGTGTGTGTGTCTACGGCTGTTTACATGCCACTTCCTGGACGTACTTTGTGTGTACGAGCCAGCCTGTGCCTGTGATCGTGTGCCAGCCTATTGTTGAAGCTCTGAGTAACGCTGCGCGGCATTCTGGGAAGACCGATACGAGGCGGCGTAATGGCTCAAAGACACGCGACGACCCGTCTCTCCGAGAGGTAATGGAAGAGATGGGGGGGGGGTGTCGAACACAACCACATAAATGGAGCGCAGGTGAGGAAGGCAAACGGAGAGGGTCAGCGAAAGGTAGAATAGCAGAAAGAGGCTGGCGGTAATGAGAGGAAGAGAGGAACAACGGGGGTATGAAGGAGTGACGAGGACCAAACAGACACCGCCGAGAGAGGGTGGGAGGCTCGTAGTGGCTTCAGGGGTCACACGGCGACAATGGGGAGTGAAGGGAAAGAGAATTGGTGGGCGGGGGCAGAGGGGTACATGCAAGAGGAGATTACATGGGAGGAGAGCGAGGGATGGGTTATGTGGGTTGGTGAGAAAGACGACAGGAAGAACGCGAGAAGCGAGAGGTGGCGCAGCGTGTGAAAAGGGCGGACCTCGCTATAGAGCGGCCCTGGCATCTTCATAAAACACACACACACACACACACACACCTCCTTGCATCTCGTGTGAACTTACACAATGTGTGTCGATAAATGCTACATATAGGTTTACGTGATGTATACGTGACGAACTGTGTGTTTGTGTGTCTGTGTGTAGGCACCTACCTAAATAGTTCTATTGTGTAGGAAACAACTGTTTTAACTATTTAATGATGACTATGCAGCCATACGTATTTTACATACAGTATATTCTATGTGTCAGTGTGTGTTTCTCTGCTTGTCTGGCTTATCAATTGTTTTCGGTACTGGCCCTTGCCAAGGCCACGTTACTGTGGCAACTACCATGTGACTGAACTAAAAGCATATAGACACAGACAGGGACTGAGAGACTCAGAGATATGTACTAATAACTTCTACTGCAATAAACACCTGGCACTTCCTCCACTGATTCATTGTCTAGTAATTATAAATGAACTGTGCAAATCTACAAGGAACAACCTTTAGCATATCTGCTAAAAATGGGTGGAATCTGACAGTATGCACGACAAACCCCCAGTGAATCATATAATGTTCAGAACGTTCCTTGTGTGTGGTCAGTTTGTGTGGAGCTACAAGGGCTGGACTATTTCAACGTTGAAAACTGTCTAAAATGTTACTTGGGAAAGAATCATTTAAAAGAAAGAAATCACTGTGTTTAACAAGCCAGTCAGATTTTGTCCCAGGTGTAACATCATTTCTGGATGGTAACCAATCACCACTGACATCTCCCACTCGCAACAAGATAACCAATCAAGTTAGGGCATGTTAAAAAAACTAAACAAAGTGAAACTTTACCTGAAACAGAATGGTCAGCCCCAAGATATAAAACGCTGTCGAAAACAAGAGTCAAAAAGTGTAAAAACACAGGGCCTTTAAATCTATATTTGTGTGTATGACATAATATCTGTAGGTGTTGCTGTGTGCACACACGTGTCTGTGTGTCAGACGAGTGGTCCTCTGGTGTAATTGAATCATGACAGGAAAACAACGGGGAACAGGCAGAGCCAAGGCGAGGGCACAGCTGGAAAAGCAAGAGTTCCTGCCATTACTCTGTGATGAAAGGAAACGCTGGCTTACTGCATGGGGAGTCCAGTGTCCAGACAGCAGAATCTCATCTTGGTTATTCAGAGGGCCCGCAGGTTCTGGTTTAGTGCTTGTATAGCATTGTGTAAGATGTCAATCTTGACTGCAGCTTTCATATTATTAGCAGAGTCTGCATCAAGGTCATCACAAATCAAATGTATGAAGAGTTCAGATGCAAAGTCCATCTGACCATTTAACTGTAGTAAAGGTGAAAGTAGTGAACCCAACTATAGAATCTAATAAATAATGCTGTTTTAAATAGCTAATTTCTACTTTTTTTCAGATGGATTTAGAGGTTTTTGCATCGGAACTCTTCGTATACACCTTGGGAAGTGCAATCATAAAATTGCAATCATCGATTAAATCCGCTAGTCTGAAATCTATGTCTGAAAGCCAATTGCAGTGGAAAAATACAAACAATAAACAACCCAGTTATTTTTATAGGGTGGAAAGTGTAGCTGGGGAAGGGTGGGGGGGGGAATTGGGTCAGATAAGGCCAAGATGTTGGGATTTTGATGGGCTTTTATCCAGACTTATCAAACAGCAATCACTGTAAGTGGGAAAACTGCCTGTCAAAACCCTTATGCTACCATGTGTGCTCTGCCTTCCAACTGGCAAAATACGGAAGCAAAATATTCAATTTGGAACGTGAATTAACCCGAGAGGGGAGATGTTTATCTTCTATAAACTACAAAGGATAGGGGTCTTTCACTCAAGTGACGACAGTTTTGGTACTACCGTGCCCCAAGTTATTCTACAGTGGTTGTGAGCGTCTGCGTCTGAACTGAGTGTGTCTGGAGGTGATAAAAAAAGCACAAGCACATAAATAAGGGCTTAATGAGCCCCTACACCGCTCACTATAATGATGACGACAGAGTTTTCCAGCCGCAGCGCGAGCGGGGGAGGTCCGAGTAACACATGCGTCCTCCAGGTGTATTAAACTGCATCGCTCCAACCGCTGGGAGTCCTAACCCTGCGGCTCACCGGGGATTTTTTTTGTTTCCCCTTCCCCCCACCCCCTTCCCCTAACAGGCTATATATCTGCTCCAGACTATCTGCGTTAGTACGCGAGCTTTCCTCTTGGTGCGACCAACATTGGAGAAACATTGGATATATCTTATATGCTAAGCACATTATTTTTTTTTTCTTCACATCTGGGTGATTTGAGAGTCATGGCATAAATCATTCCCTCCAGTTACATGTTATGATAAGTGTGTGTGTGTGTGTGTGCGTGTGCGTGTGCGTGTCAAAGCGAATTTCGTTGAGAATGTGAGTGTGAGAGTGGAACCGGGCATAGAATGGGACATGCTCCTCCACCACTCCTGTGTGTGTGGTTGCTAAGGCAGCAATAACAGAACACGTTTCCCCACATGCTCCTTAAGTAAGCTCTGCCGCCACAGGGCTTTGGATCAATGGCAAGCCTTGTGAACGCACACCCCGATTACTCACCTTTAACTCCTCCATGTTAATTATGCCCCTCAACTCTGCTCTGTGTATGTGTGTGTGTCTGTGTGTGCGTGTGGGGGGATTGGGGAGTGTGGGGGGGACAGAGCTACCCATCTGACAATTGTTCTCCAATTTTCTTTATACACAACGATGAACCTGGCTTTTTAAACCACACCGTAATTCTGGATTTGGTGGAGAAGCGTGAACGTCACTGACTCACCCCGAGACACGACCGAGAGAGATCATAGACAGAAAATGTACACGTACAAAGGAGTCGCAATCAAGGGTGTAAAGAGCTGAGACAAACCTGCCAATTAAAGTCATTACAGCAGTTAGTTTGGCCCTGTATCTCTGACACACATACACACACACACACACATCAGGCTATCAATTATAACTCACAATTGAGCTTCTTTCACATTTTGAATACTGTAAAAGCCATGTTTGTTGGAACCAAAAGCTGATAATTGAGGGGTATCAAAGGGGCATTCAGTGATCATGACATGATGGTGGCTTACAGAAAGCAAGACAAAAACTAAAACCTGCCACTTCCTCACGGGGAGGGAAGGGGTGGTTGTTGAACCCAAGGTTTACTGGGAATTAGTCAGCGGCCATGCTTACAAATGATCAATGTCCCCCTGATGACACCATAGGGGCTCACTGCGGTTTTCACAACAGAATTAATGGTGCGGACATTGAAGAGGACAAAAGGGAAGAAGACAAATTAGGCTGGCGCGCTGGGAAAAAGAGTCAACAGGTATTCTTTTCAATTGAAGTTGCTTTGTAAAACTAAAATTTGTAGCCCTTGGGCTGTCTTTTGTAAGCTTTCCCTCATACACAGTTTGATACAGAAATAGCTTAAACACTTTTCTGTCGTGCTTTCCTTTTTCTAATTGAATAAAAACCCTCCAATGAAAAGGGGGGGGGGGGGGGAATATTCCCCATCTGGGCCTCAAATGCTGGATTCACAGGAGTGCTTTTAAGCCCGGAACGTCCGGAATAGTGGGACCGGCACAGATTATAGTGTATCCAGATGCTAAGGGGCCTTGGTTCAGAAGGGCAGGGGTCTTTTCCCCTGACAGAGAGGGTCTATTTTTGGTGACAACACCACTGTGGCCAAACATTGCAGTTTGGCAGGAAAACACCCACTACGGTTGAAAGGAAATTTGTCTTGTGAGTGAATGTCCCCACCTCACTGCCAGACAACGGTGCATCCGGCAAATAAACAGAGCAACACAAACATGTCCTCAAAACCAATCAAATAATTCACCCTTACAATTCCTAATAATACTCTGTTAAAGTCAGTTTAGACAGATCGTGCTTATTATTAAAGAATTGTATTTTATTGTGTCAGACCCCTGCTTAGAGAATGCTTAGTGGAGCGAATTGATTTGTCTCCTATATGAAGACAGCTGGGGTTAAAGGTCAAGGTCAGGTCACAGAGGTCGCCATGCAATCTATTTATAGAGCACCCACATAGCTGAGAAAACTCCCTGGTGACACTGAAGCCTGTGTTTCTGGACTATGGACCTCTGTTTCCCCCACACCACATAAACATATACAGCAATAAAAACAGATCTGCATGTGAAACAAACAACACTAAAAATACCCTTCTTTTTTTTCTCAACAAAAGCCTCTCTTTTCCTTTGTGATGTTGCTTTCCTTCCGTCCTTGCTTCCATGATTTGTATCCCTCAATCTCTGTGTCTGTTGATATCTATCTTTTTCGCTTCTATGCGTTTCTTCCTCTGTTCACTGTCGAATCTCTGCCTGTTATTTTTTCTTTCTTTTTTTTTTATCACAAAGGAACACTTAAATCTCATCCAACTGTCAAGGCCCACAATGACAGACCGGTGGAAAATATACACCTGTGACATAAAGAAGTGCATATTTTCTTTTACACACCTTTCTGTTTACGTACGTATGTGCTTACGTACTCGTCTGTACTTGCCCTCACCTTAGGAAAACCCTTGTATAGCTTGAGGGGAAGGGGAAAAAAACAGTCTCTACTTAGCAGAATACAGTATCTGTACAAGAAAACCCGCCGGTCCAACCTAGGTAGAGCGAGTGCGCGCGAGAGCGCAAGCAAGATAGTCAGAGGGAACTCTTGAACGCAACTCAGTTCTCAGGAGGATTCAGTAACACAATAGAGCCCGAGCAGCAGAATAGAAACACTCTCTTGTTTCACGAGAGAGCATAATCAGACCGCTGGATTAGCTAACCGGTGTCTGCCAAGGGAATAAACTCTACAAGCCATAGCTCTAGAACCACTTCATTGTCTTTGCCTGCAACTGATAGCACCATCTCCACGGCAGGACACCTGGCTAGGCCTTTATTCCATTTGTGGAGACATACGTAATGTTCCATGACAAGAACATCCTTTGAAAAGTAACACCCCGTGCCGACACAATAGCCTATACGGCGCTTAAATTGACACTTCTCATGCAAACTGCTGTCTGTACAGGACTCAAATAGGTAATGTGTTCACTGTTGGCATGCAGCCCCTCCTCTCCGACATACCCCCCCTTTGGAGGCCCTCTCAACTCTGCAGGGATGGTTTATTCAGGGAAGAATGGAGCACTGTGTTATGAGTGTTATTATTCAGTGCTAGCGGTTCTGGTCCACGACCAGACATCCTGCATGCGGTTTCACCTTTAGGACTGAGACAGCATTGTGTCTGCTGCCCATCCCACACACACACTCACTCACTCAGCGAAGTTCCTCATGAGTCATGCCCTTTAGTCCGCCTTGGGTGCGTGTGTGTGTGTGTGTGATGTGGGGTCTGCAGGAAAGCCATCGGGGGAACAAAATGATGACTATTCTCTCTCTCTCTCTCTCTCTCTCTCTCTCTCTCTCGCTC